>JABUQX010129990.1:17500-25000 GCA_015478945.1 Trachelipus rathkii
GTAGGACTGTGTAGCTAGATTCACAACATATATTTAAATGTACTTCATTCAGAAAATAAAGAACCTCCTTGTGCTTATTATGTGAATAGGGTAGTGTAAAGAACATCTGACTCATCCCACATCATCATTTTAAGCACCTTTATAGAAAAAATCAATGTGATTCTTCCAAGAAATAACTTGACCGAAGAAAATGTTAGAAAAAAAGAAAAGTTTAAATTATATGTCTTTTGAGCACATCATGTTTGAAAAAAATATTGAAATTGGTGAAAAGTAAATAGCATTCCTATGTAAGATGTAAAATTATGTTTGAGAAAAAATCAATTTTATTCGCCACTAAGAGGTCGCCTCAATGAGCTGGAACAATGAACGGTTTTTAAAAATGTTTCAGTGTTTGTTTTGCATGCTTTTACTATTATTCTTAGGAAACTTGATGATATAAGAGATGGCTTACAGTTGACTATTGAACTACTTTCTGCACAGGTAAGCACAGAGCATAGATTACTTTAATAATGTAATACTTGAGATATTAAATGAAAATCATTGGGGAGTTGAAGCAAGCATAATTCTTAAGCATATTTTTTTTCAATTTAAAAATAGTTGTTAAAATATAAGTTTTTTATACTGTAATTAAAATAAGCGCTTCAGTTTTTCCGCTTTTTTTATTATAAAAATTTTTGTTAGATAACATACTATATTTAAAATATAATTACTCTGACTTTATATAATGCTAAATTCAGGTAAGGACTGTAGTTTTAAACTCTATGTGGAAGTTATTCAGAGTTATGTGATTTTTATTTAATATTATTTTTAATAATGTAAGCAAATCATATTTTAATAAAAATATTTTTTTAATTTATGACGAATCCGATGGAGGAGATCTTCAAATTTTATTATTATATTAATATAATATTATTTTAATATTATATTAATATTATTACTATTATAAATATAAAACTCTAGATTTTTACCCATATTTAAGATTTAGAATCAGGCACAAAAACATCTACAATCATGTACAAAACAACTCGTGAAACTAACATTTGTGAATGTATTTATGGGAGATTAGTATGAAGACGAATAATTAAATATTCTAACTTTGTGGTGTTTAATATGATTGTCACTAGATATAAATACATCAGATTTTTCATAACATAAGCAAATATTTTCACTCACAGCTCCGTCTCTAAAAAATTTCACATTCATATAGCATACGAAAAAGTCATTTGTCCTACCGACTTTTCACACTTCGGAAACCCCCCCCAAAAAAAAAAAAAAAAAAAATGGAATAAAAAAAAAAAAAAAAAAAAAAAAAAAAAAAAACAGGCCAAACCTAACACGAAAGAAAATAAATGAAATCTCCCTTTAAAATTAATTTGGTATTTAAAACTAATTTTTTTTTTCTAGACAAAAGTAAATTTCACAAAAGACTACTAAATAAAAAGAAAATTGTAAGAACTATTGACTCAGACCCTTTTATTAAGAAGGTTTGTTAGGAGATAAGAGAATCTTTTAATAATTCCTTTTAATTTTGAAATAAGCTTGGGACAAGTATTTTAAAAATTTCAAGAGTCGACAACCATCAACTATGATTTGCTTTAATATCTCCTTTTTTTTATTTGAGATAAATAAATTAAAATCATTGAGGAGTTAAAGCTAAGCATACTTTAAGCATAATTCATCTAAATAGGTGTTGCAAGTTTTTTGCACTAAATTAATAAATGAGCTGTTCAGTTTTTCCGCTTTTTTTTATTATAACAATTTTTGTTAGATAACATACTATATTTGAAATTAATTAATTTGTCTTTATATAATGCTAAATTCAGGTAAGGACAGTATTTTTAAAATTTATTTGAAGTTAAGAGTTATTATGTGACTTTATGTAATATTATTTTTAAGATGTCAGTAAATCACATATTTTAATCGTACAATTTTTTAATTTATGACGAATCCTATCGAGAAGATCCTCAAATTATATTATTATATTAATATAATATTATTTTAATATTATATTAATATTATTACTATTATAAAAATAAAACTCTAGATTTTAAGATAACAACGAAAGCATGTATTACACATATTACACAGTATTGCCATGTATACTGAATCTAAATAAAATATACTTGTCTGCTCCTCAACTCAATAATTGACACAATTAAGAGAAATAAATGTTGATATACTTATGCTATAATAAAGGTACTGAAAGATTAGTTTTATTCGATAAGAAAATTCATAGAATGAAAGAACTCGATTTCAGACAATCCCACCATGGTATATCGATGCTCGTCAAACTCTAAAGTGAAAAACATGTAATATGGCAGCCAAAAAAAAAATATTTATAATGAAGAAGATGTTAGAAACTCCTACACCGGACCTTTCCTTGTGCTTTAACGGTTCGATCGATGTTTCAAGTTACAGTACCCAACGGGAAGAACTGATATGGTTTCCATTGATTGATTGAAACCTGCATATATGCCTCCTGTAATAAACTCAGATGTTGTACCACAAGATGCCCCTTCATCATCCGATGTTTTGTCAGAAGATTCTCCTTCAACACCATCCGATGTTCCCGCACAACCAGTGCCAACAGAAGTACCTCTTTTACGAAGAAACCAAAGGCGTCAAGTAACATTCTCCAAACAAACTTATGTGAAATATTTTTAATATATATATATATATATATATATATATATATATATATATATATATATATATATATATATATATATATATATATATATATTATACATATTTGTGTATTTTTATTTATATAAATGTTTGTATGTTTGTTTATTTCAAACGTATAACCAAATATGCTTATGTTTAAATGCACTCTTATTTTCTGTATATATAACATTATTTTTATGTATTCAAATATTTGTATATATGTTTAGACCTTCGGATGAAGTTATGCTCGTATTTGAATATTCTTTTACATTTCATGTATACTATTTTTGCCTTCAAATGTTTGTATGTCTACTTATGTCTTCGGACATAATTACATATGCTTGCATTTGAAAGTACTTTAACTTTATGTATTTTAGTTATTATTTTTACCCCATTGAAATGTTTTATATTTTTTTGCCTTGTTTAATCCCCACAAATATGTATATATTTGAATGAAGGTTAATTTTTATATCTTTGTATAATGATTATGTAACAATAATTCTTCCAACCTCAGTATCTTAGCGCTGGAAGCACAAAAAGTAAATTTCATTATAACTTTGTAAATTTAATTTATAAATAATTATGCTAAAAATTCGACTTATGCTAAAATTTTAGCATAAGTCGAAGTTAATATATAAACCCGTCTTGTTGAGAGATACTGAGTTAGTTTATTAAGAATCAAAAAGAACAATCTACTGAAGAGCTACTCTTCAAGAACTCCTCCAAACTTCAAACACAACTTTCGGCAAGGGAGGTAAATTTCAAGGAAGGGCTGCGACTCCGAATTTCAATCACCAATTTTGGCTTAAACGAAGAGTCAGGCGGAAAGTCCGTGACTATTAATTCGCCTACGAAGAGAGTATTCAACAGAAGGGACTTGCTACAACTTACTTCAACATCGCTTGAATAAATCGTCCTCTATTTTTGATTTATTTTAAATTTCAAAGTAACTTTGAGTTACTTTATTTAAAAGATAATTGATAAAGAAAACTTCTTAATTCATTTTTAAAGAGATAAAGTATTGCAAACTTTGATTGTGTCTATTAAAAGATAGATATGTCATACAACTTTTCCAGGACTTGTGTCCTAAAGTTCATAAGCAAAGATAAGTGTGAAACCTAGCGTTTCATATTACTAAAGAAATAAATAAATCACAGTGGCCTATCGTTGCTGTCGTAGTTAAGAACTACAAAACTTTTAAACTCATCATTTACTTATATATATATATATATATATATTATTACATATATATATATATATTACATATTATTATTATTATATATATATATTTTTCTTCTTATTATATCTTATTATATATTAAATATAGATATATATATATATTACATATATATATATATATTATTATATATATATATTATATATTTATATATATTGTCATTTATATATAAAGATAGTTATATATTATTATTATTATTATTATTATATTATATTTTTCATTTCACATCTCACTATTACTTTTTTCTACCAATAATAATATATATATATATTATGCTATTATTATTATTATATATATTATTACATGTTCAATCCTAGAACACATATATATATCTATATACATGCATATTATTTATTATATTATTACATTCTACAAATACATTAATAATACTATTATTACATTATTATTACTGTTTCATAAGTAGACCTTATATTTTGACCCATATATATTATAAAATATCTGCTATATGACAATAATATATATATATCTACATATATCCTATATATATATTATATATTATATTATGCATATTCACATGATATGTTATTAAGATGTATAAACTATTGTATATTATATACATGTCATTAGAATGATATTACATATTATTACACATATTAATGCCACACACATTATATATATATATGTCGTTTATCATATGCACATATAGAATAGTTCACTGTTTCCATTACACAACACATATGTTGTCGATAACATTATGTTATCTTGTTTTCATACATTACATTATACATACATATATATATATATTATTATATATATATATTATTATATATATATATATATAAAGCATATTATTATTATTATTATATATATATATTATTATTATTACATATATATTATATTATATATATATATTATACATATACATATATACATACATATATATATATATATACATATAACATATATATATAACATATTATTATTATTATTATATATATTATTATACATATATATATTATTATATATATATATATATATTACAAATACATATATTATACTCATATATAATATTATTTATTGTATATATATATATATATATTTATATTATTATTATTATTATTATATTATATTATATATTATATATATATATATATTATTATATATTAATATTATTATTATTATTATATTATTATTATTATTATATTATTATTATTATTATTATTATTGCATATATATATATACATATTATTATATTATTATTATTATTATATTAATATTACATATTATTATTACATATTACATATTACATATTACATACATAATATTATTATTAATTACAATATATATCAAATATTATTATTACACATTATATATTATTATTATTATATTATTATTATTATTATTATTATATTATTATTACATATTATTATATATATATATATATATATATTATTATATTAATATATTATATATATATATTATATTATGTATATATATAGTATATTATATTATTATATATATATATATATATACTATTATTATTATTATATATTAAATATACATATTAATTAAATATTTGTTACACGTATTATTATTATTATATATATATTATATTATATATATTATATATATTACATATACATATATATATATAAAAATATTTAATATTAATACATATTATTATGTTCATATATATATAATATTACATATATTATATTGTTACGTATTATTATTATTATTAGTATTATTATATAAATATATTATTGTTATATATATACATATGCATAATATAATTATTATTACATATATTATTATTATTATATATTATTACATATATATGAAAAACCATATATATATATACATTAATATAACATATACATAATTACAATTTGAAGTTATATTTATTATTATTATTATATTATATATTATTATTACATATATATATATATATATACAAACTTATATTACGATAGATTATTATTATTATTATATATTATTATTATTATTATTGTATTACATATTATATATATATTATTAATATTATTATTACATATTATTACATATACATATACATATATATTATTATATATATATATACATATTATTATTAATATTAAAAATATATTACATACATATATTTATATATATATTACATATTATTACTATATTATATATATACATATTATTATTATATATTATTGGCTATTATTATTATTATACATATATATATATATATATTACATATATATATATATATTACATATATATATATATATATGTTATTATTATATATATTATTATATATATTATTATTATTATTATATATATATATATATTATTATTATTATTATTATTATTATTATTATATTGTTATCATATGTATATATACAACATAATATCATATTATATATTATTATTATTATTATTATTATATTATTATATTATTATTATTATACATATATTATTATTATTATTATATACATATAATATTTTTGTTTGTATATATATTATTATTATATATTATATATATATTTATAAAAAGATATATACATATTACAAGTACATATATAAAATGATGAAGTAAAGTATATTTATTGCCTCACTATTAGTCATATCATACATTACACATATACACTCATTACACACACATTACATATTATACATACCCCATACATATGTTATATGTGCCCCCATATTATTATTATGATACACATATTAATACATTATATATCACCACACATATTATTCACTGCTATTTTTACTATTATATTACATACATGCCACATATACATTATATTTATATTACTATATTTATTAAAACTTTTATTATTTATTTTACATTTATGTTTTGTGTTTTATATAATATAGTTTATATATACATATATATATACATATATACATATATAAGTTATTACATATATATATATTATATTTATTATTTATATATTATTATATTCATATATACACATATATATATATATATATATATGATATATATTTATATTATATATATTATATATATTATATATAGTATATATATATATATATATATATATATGCATTTCCATGTATATATATACATATATATATATATATATATATATATATATATAATATATATATATTATTATTATTATTATTATACATATACATATATTATATTATTATATATATAATATATTATACATATATATATATGTTATATATATTATTTATATATTACATATATATACATATTATATATTATTATTATTATTATATATATATATATATACATATATATATATATTATTATTATTATATATATATATTATTATTATTATTATTATTATTATTATTATTATTACATTTTATATATTATATTTATAATATTATTATTATTATTATATATATATATATATACATATTATATTATATATATATTATTATATTATTATATTATTATACATATATATATGTATATATATATATATATATATATATATACATATATACATATACATATACATATTATATTATTAATATATACATATACATATTACATACATATACATATTATATATACATGCTATTGTTATATATATATATTATTATTATTGCATATATATATATACATATTACATATATATATATTA
>JABUQX010129991.1:0-10000 GCA_015478945.1 Trachelipus rathkii
TAGTACTATTATCATTTAAAAGTATTATTTACACTAATACATATTAATTATGACATATGATTTTATTATTAATAGAAAGATTATATATAAGGTAAAAAATATTCTTAGTGTGAGAAGCTTTTATATAATTAATAATATTAATATTTATATATATTATATTTAATATTAATATATATTATTATATTTTATTAATATAATATTAAATATTATATATACTAAAAATATATTAATTAATATATATCATATATATTATAATATAATATAATATATTATACTATATTATACTAAATAATAATAAATATAACAAATATAATATTATTATTAATCTATAATATATATATATTATATAATCTATATATAATATATATTATATATATAATATATATATATATAAATATAATAGTTATTATATTATATATATATTATATATATATAATATAATATTATATTATTTATATAATATTATATTTAATAATTTAATTAATATATTAATTAATAATATATATATATATTAATTATATTATCATATAATATTACATATTATCTATTAATTATATTATAATATTACATTGTTATTAGGAATATAAAATGTAGCTTAGAAATTATAATGTTTTACTTTATTTAAAAAATTTATCATTGTATTATATTAATATATGTATATAGTTATATATTATTATAATATTATATATAATATATTATATAATCTATATTAATTATTATATATATTTTTATTATCATTAATAATTTATATTATTAATATTACATATATTATATATATATAATTATACTATATAATAACATAAATATATTATATATAATCTAAGTCTTAATATTATCTTACTATAATTTTATATTATATAAATATATATATATATAATATATATATATTTAATATATTATTTATATATATATATATTTATATATTTATATATATATTATTCTGTTATATATATATTATAATATAGTATAATATATTATATATATATTATATTAATAATATTATAATATATATATATATAATTAATATATTATATATATATATATATATATAAATATTATATATTATAATATATATATATATATAACATAATTAATATATATATAATAAATAAATTATATTATATATATAATATCATTAAAAATATATATTGAATAATATAATATAATTATATATAAATATATTAATTATATAATATTAATATATATATATATATAAATATATATATCTATATATATATATATATATATTATATATATTATTAATCTAAATATATCTATATATATATATAATATTAATTACATTAATATATATATATATTAATTTATATTTAATATAATATATTATATATATATATATTATATTATATAATATATTATATTATATATATAAATATAATTAATAATATTTATATATATTATATTAAATTATATTAATATATTTATATATAATATATTATATATATATATAATATATTAATATATATTATAAATATATATATATTATTAATAATCTATTATATTAATATATATATATATATTAATATATAATAATATAATATATATTATTATATTTATTAAATATAATATATATATATATTATATATAAATTAATACATTATATTACTGTATATATTATATAATATATATATAATATTAATATATATTTATAATATATATATATATTATATATAATATATTTAATATATATAATATAACATTATATATTATATACTATATATATTATATATTTATATAATATTATTATATATTATATAATATAATATATTATTAATATATTATTATATTAATAATATAAATATATTATTATATATATATAATATCATAATTATTTATATAAATTCTTAATATATATATTATAATAATTAATATTAATTATATATATAATTAATATTATATATATATATTATATATAATATAATTATATATATAGAATATGTAAGTAGATAGATAGATGAGAGAGAGAGAGAGAGAGACGTGAAGAGAGATGAAGTAGAGAGATGAGAGAAGATATAGCACTAGAAATATAATATGATATATATGTATGTAAGGATGATATATACCACTTGAGTGAGTGAGATTTAATATAATTATATGTTTATATTAATTATAATAATATATAATTATATATATTAATTAATATTATATATTATATATTAATATAATATATATATATATTATATATATATATAATTAATATATATATATATATAATATATATATATATATTTTATATTATTATATATTAATAACATATATTAATATAATATCAGATATTATATTATATATTTTAATTTTTATTATTTATATATATTATTAATATAATAATTATATAATAATTAATATTAATTAATTATATTATTTAATTATATTATTATTTTTTAAATATATAATATATTAATTAATATATTATATGGATATTTAAGAAATTTATTATTTACTTTTGCGCAAGTTATGTTAAATAATTAAATCAACATTCTCATTAGAAGTTGGTACTTATTGAGTTGTCTGTACTCACATAGTTATGGTGCGTGTTAGTGTATGTAGGTGTGTGTGCATATTAGCTTATGATGTACGTCTTTCTCTCCCTCTCACATAGCTCGACAGATCACACAAACATATCACCTATCAATCACACACAACACACACAACATAAACGCCTTAAGTATAGAGAACTGTACAATATCAAGGATTCACAACTATTTAATTTTGTTCCAAATTATCCTATAAGCAATCCTATTACACTCCATAAAATTAGAGAGGATGTCGCAGACTGAGCCTATGATTATATCGCAACAAAGACGCATAAATATAATAATATAATTATTTTCTACTGGTGATTAGTGTTAATTTTAAGTTAATAATAATTATTAATTAGAAATTTGTTTATTAAATTTGAAATATATTATCGTATTGATTATGTATTCTAATTATGTGTGTAATATTTAAATACGTTTAATATATCTATATATTAATATTATATAGTTTATATAATATATTAATTATATTAATATAAATTAATTAAAATATATATATATATATATATATATATAGTATATATCATTATATATATATAAAATATATATATATATTTAATATATATATATATATATAAGAAAACTTCCTATATATATATATATATATATATATAATTAATTATATATACTATATTATATATATATTATTATATATTATTATATTATAATATTATATATAGTATAATAATATATTATTAATATAATAATATATATATAATAACATAATATTATAATATTAATATTATATAATTTATTAATTATAATATATAATATATATATATATTTAATATATATATAATATATATATATAAATATATAATATAAATATATTATATATTATAATTATATATTAATAATATATATATTAATATATATATATTATATAAATTATATATCAGTATATATAATTTAGTACTAAAATATGTTATGTTTGTATTTAATCGTTGTTTACAAGTATTTAATGAAGAATCATGACTTTGTCAGAATAATTCATTAATATTTAATATATATAGTTAAACTAGAGTATTTTGTATATATTTTTTTTAATATATAATTATCACTATATATAAATATATATATATATATATAATATATATATATATATATATTCAAACTTAAAACTTTTTAAAGTATTTATATTGGCATTTTAAGTTTTCTTTAAAATTATATATTTAATTGCGTGTAGTTAACTTAATATTGTTTTATTACATCTATATATTATATATATTATATATATATATATATTTTATATAATATTTCCGGCTATTTTCAAGAGGAGAAAGGTGGAAGGTAACGCGAGGTGGACGTATTAGATGTTAGTCCATCAAAAATCTCGATATAGGAAAAATATAAGGAAAATGTGAGTAAAATTAATTTACAACTTTATAATAAAAAATAAATCATAAATATAATAAATATAATATTCATTCTTCTCATCACAATTTCTTCATGGAATTATTATATGGTCCTCTTATTATAATATAATATTTTTGTTATTTTAATAACTCAAATTTTCAAATCACACTAATAATAAAAATATAAATAATGAGGGAATTATATATTTATATTCGAGGATTAATAATCTAATATAATAATTATGATTGATAAAGAATCGAAAACGTAATTATATTAATAATATGATTAATAATAATAATACTTCGAGTGTTATGATCAATAAGTAATCTCAGAGTGACATGAATAATAATCACACTCAGAATGGATAGTAATAGTCACCTCTAATTATTATACTTATAAAATTAAGTTGGATAATGCAAATAAATTAAAATTATTATATATAAAAATATTTTGATTTCAATTAAGATTATTTTAGTTATTAATTATATTATTATTATTATATATTATTTAATATTATATTATATTATATTATTATTTATTATTAATATAATTTATATTATTATTTAATTAATTAATTATTATTATAATATATTATTATTATTATTATTATATAATTATTATTATATAATATTAAATTAAATAATATAATATTATTATTAATTATTTTTAAATTATATATTTAACATTATTTTATTTATATTACTTATAAATTATTATTATTATTTAATTATTATATATATTATTATTATTATTAATTATTTTTATTATTATTATTTTATTATTATTATTATTTTAATTATTATTTAATTGAGACTCTGATATTCCATATAGACCAATTTTCTTCTAATAATCGATGACTTGTCTAGAGCCAATATTCCACTACTAATGACTCGGTTCTTTTATTCTTACTCACTCTCTCATAGCAGTATTCGCTTTTCTTATCAAGATTCGATTTCCAAGAAATCAACCTATTTCTCATATATATATATTATTAATTATTATTATTAATTATATATTTTATATTAATTATTATTATTATTAATATTTATTTTTATAAATTATAAATTAAAATTTTATTATTTTTAATATTAACGTATTAATTTATTCAAACTTATTAAGTAGTATTATTATTATTATTATTATTAATTATATTTTAATTTTTATTATTATTAATTATTTATATGTCATTAATTATTATTTATTAATTATCTGCAATAATAAATAATCTTTATTAATTATTATTATTATAATAATTTTCTTATTTTTATCATAATACCTAACTAATTAATTAATTATTTATTATCTCTCATTATTCCCACAGTATTTTTTTTGTTTCTATTTATATATATTATTATATTATATATTATAATAATTATTATATTATTATTATTATATTATTTAATTATTTCATTATTAATTAAATTATTATTATTCCTTAATATATATAATTAATATATTAATATTTTCATTACCATTACTTTAAATATTGCATTAAGATATTACTATTATTTTTATTTTTTTATTTATTAATTTATTTTAATTATTTTTATTCATATTTTTTTAATTTTGTATATTTATTAATTTTATATTGTTTATTATTATATTTTTGTAAGTAGTAGTTTATAGTTTTCTTTATTAATACTATCACACTATATAAAATTGCATATATATTATTAATTATATATTATATTAATATATATATAATATAATAATATATACTATATATATATATAATATATATATAATATATATTATATATATTGTTATTTTTCTATATAAATAATATTTTTATTTATATAAATATATATAAATAAATATATATATATTATATATATATATATATTATATATATATATATATATATTATATTATATTATATATATACTTCAAACTAAAACTTAAGGAGTTTAATTGGCCTATTTAAGGCTTTCTTTAATATATAATTATTGCGTTGGGTAACTGTTTATTGTTTTTCACTGTCGGTATTTCGGAGAATTAGCCCGGGCAGTTAGCTTTTATAATGAATTGATTTGAATAAATAGCATTATTATCTAAAAAAAATTAATAAACAATTTTAAATAAACTCTTATATGGATTATCTAAATGACTATTCATTTCATTTGACCAATTTTCGGAAAAAAATAGAGAAAAATTTTTTATCGTAACTAAGAAAATTTTGCGTGAAGATCGATCGTTCTAATAAGGATAACTCGTGCCTAAGCCAGACAGCCGAATGCAGAAAGCGGCCCTCTCATATATATATATATATATATAATATATATATATATATATATATATATATATATATATATATATATATATATATATTATATATTATATTATAAATATATATAGTATATTATATTATAATATATAATATATATATATATATATATATCAGAGGTTGGCACGGCACCACGCTCATTTAAGGGTAGTCCGCTAGCGCAGCTCCGCACCTCGAGAAAACGTAGTCCGCTAGCGCTCCTCCGCACGTTAATTCAGACCATCAAACCTCCGCTATCGCAAGTCCGCACGTCCGCACGTCTCCCAGCATAAATGTGCGCACTTCAAAAAATTTTAATATTATAATACTAAAAACGAAAAATCCCATCTTACAAAAAAATTTATTTATAATTATAATGAAAAATTGCAATGAATATACAAACCAAGATTTTCCAACTTTCCATCCTTCAATGTCGTGCTCAAATGGACAAGAACGATCCATACTTATTTCAAAAAGATTAGGTGCTCAATATTAAAAGCAGTAAAGGCTGACCTCTTTGCCCTCAAAATATCCTCACCAATACTAAATATTCGCTCTACAAAGCCGCAGAACTAGGGAGAAGTGTATTATATATTTATGAACAAGTTCAACAAATTCCCCCTATGCTGAAAGGGAAAAGATGTCCTTGGTGAGAGAGTGCTGGTGTTAGTTCACTTCCAGCAGTCCCATGCTAATTTAAGGTCCTCACCTAAATCATTCTGCATCCTTTCTGAAATATTGACCACACTGTCCACCCATAAGAAGGTCTATTTCGTTCCAAGACTTTAGTAAGAATATCCATGAAAGCCTTCAGACTTTTCTCCTGCAAGGAGGTCGATGCCTAAATGCCTCGTTCAGATCGGTAACTATTTAAATAATATATTATATATATATATATATATATTATAGTATTATATATATATATAATTATATATATATATTGAATATAAATTATATATATATATGATATATATATTTATATCATTCAGTTCTGATTGGTAAAAAACCCAAAATATATATATATATATATAGTATATATATTAATATATATATAATATTATATACTATATATATAATATATATATTATATATTATAATATATATAATATATATATCTATATATATATTAATATATATTTATTTTAATTTAATATTATATTTTTTATATATATTTAAGTCATATATATATATATATTATATAATATATTAGTATATATATATATATATATATATATATTATATATATATATATAGGTATATATTATATATATAATTATATATATAATCAATATATATGGGTTTATACAGGACAGAATGAGTTTAGATTTTGCCTTGTTATTAAGTAATAAAAATATTAATTAAAAGTTAAAATTGAGGCTAATAGCCATTCAGTCTATAAAATCAAATTAAATGTTTATTTATATATTATGGTTACCGGCCTATCATATAATTTAAGTTACAGATGTTGAGTATTATTGTTTGGAGAGTTAATTTATTTAAAACAATTAAGTTTAGACTACTAAAGTAAAATAATTAGTTTTATAAACTTAAATAAAAGATATATTTCTTTTATATATACTATCTTAATCTATATACTAATATCTAATTAAATAATTATAGTAGCATGTTGATGGTGACCACATTATTTTTTATTACTCTTTAATCTTTCATATTTTTCACTAGCTATCTTTATACTATCTATCAGTACTTTATACTCTCCATCTTATATATCATCTCTATCTTATATTATTTCTCTTTCTTTTCAATCTATTTTTATATCTCATTATTCTCTTTCTTCTATTTCTCTATCTATCTACTATTTATCTATACTTACTCTCTATATCTCTAATATACTCTCATCTTTATCTTTCTACTTACTGCCTCCACTTTCGGCTCTTGATGTCGCTCCCGTTTACTTCCCGAGTTCTTCCTTTTCGTTCTTCATTCGACCATACATCTTTTTTGCGCCATTGCACTGTTTCTCACTGCTTAACAGCGTCTATCTCGTTACATCTTGACGTTTTGGCTTCCTTTCTTGCTTTACATGACGACTCTCTTTTAATCCAACTTCAGTGCCGACGCAACGCTACCACGTTATCTATTGCCTATATCATATAATATTTATATTCTATTATTATAGCAATATTCTTCATATTCATATTTTAATCATATTTTTTTCTTCATTTATTTAAAAAAAGGTGCGGAACTAAAAGATGATCTACGGAAACTTTTTTTTGATGTAGTATACTACGACGTTCTTAATATATATATAATACCGTATAATATATATATTATATATATGCAAAAGTCCGTACTGAGCTAATATAATTTCTACTGGCTAGAACTTCCGCACCTTAATATATTACAAGGTATGTATTTACCGCTTACACTAATAGTACCTATATCTACTGGAGTTAATTTATACTATTATTATGTAATATATATATATATATAAATATGGCCATATTAAGTGATTTGCATGTCGGTATCTAAGCGGATGAAGTTATGTCAGAAGCTCCAAATGCCACCAAAAGAGCCTAACGCGGTGGTTCATAGATCCGCTTCTCCACGAAGTTTACTGTCACAAACTGCCAATAATATGCTATTTATTATGTAAATAATGAAAAAATACCAATTGGTTAGTGTTAGGGTTAGTCTAGGTTAGTTGTAGAGTTTATGTCTAACTACCTAACCGTGACTAACCTAAACTACTTAAATTCCTAAATCTCCGAAACTAACAAATTTTCATTATTTTATTATATATAATATATAATATATATATATGTATATATATAATATAGGGGTATATATATATATTATTAGTAATATATTATATATATATTATTATATATATTATATATAATTATATATTTGTAGATATATATATATCTATATAGTCATATAATATATATATTATATATATATATATTATATTAGTATATATATAATTATTATATGTATCAAGTATATTAACCAGTTGTGATAAGTAACGTTGTGGAGATTAGTTTAAAATACGCGAGCTTTTGAGGTTCTTGAAATATGACTCGGTATTTACAGTTATCATAATCATACAAACATAATATATATATATATATATTAATATATAATATATAATTAAGTATATATTAATATATTTAAAATTAATATTATATAATTAATATATATTATATATATTTAAATATATTAATATATATTATATATTAATATATAATTACTTATATATTTATAATATATATATTTATAATATATGATATTAATACGATATTTTATTTTTATATGAACATTCCGTTATATTTATCATAAATAAACAGCAATTAATATAATATCCTTAACTATTGATAATATATATATTTTAAATATTATATTATATATTATTAATTATATAATATATATATATATATATATATATTATATAATATATATTATATATATATTATCTATATATATATATTTAATAGTATTATATTAATATTATATAATATATCTATATATATATAATTATATTATATATATATATATTATAATAATATATAAATAATAATATATATATATATATTATATATATATATAATATTATTATATATATATATTACAATATATATATATTATATATAAATAATATAATATATATAGTATAATAATGCCTATTACTATATTTATTATATATATAATATATATATTATATATATATATATATATATATATATTTATATATATATAAATATATATATACCAAATAATATTGTTTACTACAGGTCTGTGTAGAGGTATTTTATTTTATTCGAACTTCCAAAAATTGATCTGATACTTTAAAACCATTATATTA
>JABUQX010129991.1:17500-25227 GCA_015478945.1 Trachelipus rathkii
TTAAACAATACAGATGAATTTTGATAATTAGAAAAAAGACGAAGGCGTTTAGTACCTAGATTCGAAGACTTCAAATCAATAACATGAAAACAGAAATCGACGTTGCGCAAATAATCACATATCCCTTTGGAAGAAAATTAAATCTAAAATTTTGCTAAATGTTTTAAAATCTTTTGAAATATAGACACTCAAATCGTTTGTTATATAAAAAAAAATGCTCAGAATTTGAGTTTTGCAACTCTTATAATTATATCCACATTGAAAATTTCGTTAAAATTGTTGAATGAATTGTAAAAATTTTATACAAAAATTCAGTTTAACAAAGGGATTTAACATAAAGTTCAAATTTTTAATGTTTAATAAGATAAAAGATACTTAAGGGGAGACTTCATAACTAGACCCCCTACTTTTTGAAAGCAAAATCAAAATTTTCACATTTTTTTTTTATTATCGAAATTAGTAGAAAATTAACCCTAATTCATGGTTTAATTTTTTTTAAAATTCTTAAATAGTTGTTTATTTATGACTTCTTAATGATATTTGATGTACGCTGCAATGTCCAGTCAAAATATTTGCAAGTTCCAGGTGTGATTCAGAAACTGATGTTTATTAAATATAGAAATTAATTTTTGTTTTATAATCTCAACTCTAGCTCATTTTCGGTATAACTCATCAAATAAATAGAAGCCGCGAGCAGGAGCCGAGCTGGAGGTCGGCAGCCGGAGCTGGAGCCCGGAGCCGGAGTCATGTGATATATATTTTTTCATAGAAATAATTTTTATTTAGATGAAAAAATTTGGCAGAAGATGTGGCCTGAACATATTTCAAATAGTTACAGAAATCCTATAGTCGGATCGGATCCGGATCCGGATCCGAATCAGAGCCGGAGTCGAAGTCTTAAAATGCCAGAGACGGAGCCGGAGTATGTATTTTTCGAAGAATATTTTTTTAGAAAGTCTGCTGAACAATTTTCAAAGTGGGTGCAGTACCTTATTCGGACCGAGGCTGAAGCCGAAGTTGGAGCTAGAGCCGGAGCCGGAGCGGATCCTGGGTTTGATTTTTTTTCTAAAATATATTTTTAGGTGACAAAATTTAATGCCAGAAGAACCGTACTGAACAATTTTCAAATAGGACAGAAACCTTATGTTCGATCCGAGCGTGAAGGTGATCGGACAGAACCGGAAGCCGGAGCCTGAGCCAGAGCCGCAAGCTTTTGGTGGAGCCTGGGTATACATTTTTTTCAATAAAAAAAATTTTTAGGTGAAAATTTAATCCCAGAAAACGTACTGAACAATTTTCAAATAGTGCTGAATCCTTAGTCGGGATCCGGATCCGGAGTCTGGAAGCCGGAGTCGAAAGTGGAGACGAAGTCAGAGTCGACCGTAGATTTGATTGATATTTCGAAAAATATTTTTAGGTGACAATTTTTTGCCATAGAAGAGTGACTGAACAGTTCACAATAGGTGCAGAAACTTAGCTGAATCCGGATCCGATCCGAGTGGGTTGCGGATTTCGAAAGCCGATTCCGATGGGTATAAATTTTTGTTAATAGATAAAATTTTTTTTAGAATCGAAAATTTGTTGCCAGAAGACGTGCTGAACAGATTTCGAAATAGTGCAAGAATCTCTTAGTCGGACCGGCATTCCGGAGTCGGAGCCGGACGACAGTGTGCGGAGCCAGATCAGAGCCGGTGCAATAGTATAATTTTTTCAGAAAGTATTTTTTTAGATGAAAATTTAATTGCCAGAAGGCGTGCTTAACAATTTTCAATAGTGCAGAACCTTAGTCATGATCCGGAGCCAAGGTGCAGTCGGAGCCGAAAACCGGAGCCGGAACCTGGGTATGAATTTTTTTCCAAAAAATGATTTTTTAGGTAAAATTTAATGCAGAAGACTCAGTTAAACAATTTTCACATAGTGCAAAAACCTTAGTCAGGTCCGGACTCGGATCCGGATCCGGATTCGAAGGACGGATCCTGGGATAAATTTTTTCAGAAATAATTTCTTTAGGATGAAAAATTTATTGCCAGAAGACTTTGTTGACAATTTGTAAATAAGTGGCTGATCCTTAATCGAATCGGATTTAGGGTCGAGCCGAGCCCGGAGCCGGATATCAAGTCGGAATGAAGCGGAGCCAGAGTATGATTTTTCGAAAAATTATTTTTTTAGCGTGAAAGTTTATGAATAGAAACTGCTGAACAAATTTCAATAGTTCAGAAACCTTAGTCGGATCCGATGGCGAAGAAGAAGTCAGAGCCGGGAGCCGGAGCATCTGGGTTGACTTATTTTAAAAAATATTTTTAGGTGAAACTTTATTGCCATGAGAAGTACTGAACAATTTTCAAATAGTTCAGAACCTTAGTCAGATCCGGGAGGGCGAAAAAGGGAAGAGTCGGAGCTGGAGTAGGAGACGGAGCTGGAGTCGGGGAGCCGTATCCCGGGTATAATTTTTTTCAAGAAATAGTTTTTAGGTGAAAAAATTTAATGCCAGAAAACGTACTGACAGCAAATTTCAGAATAGTGCTTTTAGGAAATGAACTTTTACTGAATTTACGACAAGATTCGACGCCTAGTGATCCTTTAAATTTTTATAAGAGAGAATTTTCTTAGATGAATTTTATTAAGAAGGACTTTGCGAACAAATTCATGAATAGTGCGAGAATCCATTATCGGTCGGAATTCGGAGCCGGAGTCAAGTCGAAGCCGGAGTATGTTTTTTTCGAAAAAGATCTTTTTGTAAAGAAATTTATGGAAGAAAAGTGAACTGAAAATTTCAAGATGATTGCACGACCTTAAGTCAGATCACGAGCGAACTCGGAGAGCCGTTGTTCGAGCCGGACGGTTCCTGGGTATAATTTCATTAAATAATTATTGTTGAAGGCGAACAAAGGTCCCTTGATGTTGACAATTTTCATTAGAAAGTTCATTTTTTCAGGCATGGAGGCGAACAAATTAATTCAAGCTTGGTGGGGGAGGGGGGCCCTTGGAGTGTTATTTATTTGAATTTTTTTTTTAGAAAGAATTTTAGCTGAAATTTGTTGAAAGGAGATTGTATAATTAAAATATGAATAGTTGCAGGTAACTTTGATTGGATCCGGATCCGGAGCAGATCCGGAGTCGGATCCGGAGCGGATCCTGGGTATAAATAATTTCAAGGAATATTTTTATTGGAAAATTGGAATTAGCCAGAGACCTTGCTTGACTAATTATTCAAAGAGTTCAAAACCTTAGTTCTGGATCCGGAATGCGGATCGGAACCGGAGCCGGAGTTAGATCCGGATCTGTTATTAAATATTTTTTTCATAGAAATATTTTTTAGATGAAAAACGTTTATCTGCCAGAAACGTGTGCGACAAGATTCAAATAGTGCAAGAGAACCTTGAGTTGATCCGGTCCGGAAGTCCGAAACGAATGCGGATTTGGGGTATAATTTCGTCCTATACAATATTTTTTGTTGAAAATTTATTGCCAGATACGTGCTAAACAATTTTCAATAGTGCAAGAAACCTTAGTCGGATCCAGTGCCGGATCTGGAGCCGCAGGAGCAAGAGTCGCAGTCAGATGCTTGGCATAAATTTTTTCAAAAAATATTTTTTTACGTGAAACAATTATTTGATATGAAAAGTACTGCACAATTCTCAACAGTGCAGAAACTATAAGTGGAGTTGAAACCGTGTTTAAATAATGATTATTTTCTTTAGGGTGTAAATAAATATATCAAAGGCTTGAATTGATTCAATTGAAAAACGAATATAATTATATATTATAATATATATATACTATAATATATATATAATATAATATATGTATATGAATAGATATATAAAATATAATATATATAGTTATAATATTAATTATATATATATATTATTTTATATATATATTATATAATATAGATATATAATTATATGTTATATATATATAGTATATAATATATAATATATATATATTATTTTTATATTGATAAATATTATTATTAATATATATATTATATATATATAATATATATATATATATTATATCTATATATATATTATATATGATTGGGTTTAGTAAAGAATCAGAGTGGTGAGGTAGCTAAGGATGGTGTTAGAGTTAATGAGAGAATGAAGGAGGAAGGTGCTTACCATTATATCGGATGAATTTAGTTAGTGGGTGGCCGAATTGAAATACGCTTTGAGCCGGATTAGTAGAGAGAGATTTGGCAGGTGTGTAACAAGGAGGGGTTTGAAAGTAAACGTTAGAAAAGAATAATAAGAGTGGTTTTGGTTGAGGAATAGATTTCTCTGTGTTAAAGTTATGTTATGATGACGTGAGCGCTGGAAAATGTATTGAGATTCAAATCATTTAGGATATATGGTGGATGAAAAGGAAACGGATGATCCAGAGTGATGAAAGTTTTGAATGGAAGGAAGATGGCTGGTGCATTTACAATCCTTAGTGGATGCAAAGGAATAAGAGTTGAGTGTGAGGTCTTTACATGCACGGTATCATTCATCTGTGCTAATGAGTATTAGTAGTGAGACTATGGTCTGAATAAGGGTACAGATATAAAGTACAGAAATTATGAAACTTCTGCTGGGGCTACACGCATATTTGAGGGTTTACTCTCTTTGGTCTAAGGGCGCAACCATACCAGAAGGTCAAGCACCCCGACATGGCACAAAGATGCTTGTTGCCGATGAAAGTAGCCAATATAATTACGATGTAAAAATATTCACTAGCGCCAGGGATACGAACATCGACAAAACAGCGTACGCGTTATCATATGTACAGAAGCTTGCTACCACTAGTACGAATTGCCACTCCAGAAAAGAAGGATCTCGGAAAACACGTTTTCAAGTCTCCTTCTTGCGATAGCACTGCATTGAAGACGTATTATTTAAATCACCTAGAAGGGTCTTTAACCCTTTATGGGGCTACACACATTTGATAGGTATTGCTCCGTGTACAGGATCAACCACAAAGTCAGGCCACTGCCGACATGGACATCATCTTGTTGCGATAATCTTGCAAATATAGACTAGAAAATTTCATTCGCGCCCAGGACTCGAACCTTCAACAACAGCGTCACCGTTAGACCATGTACAGGAAGTTCCACCACTAGTCCGAGCCGACACCACAAAAAAAATAAGGTATTTTTACAGTTTTCAAGTTCCTGCTTCGATATACTGCTTTTGAATACTCGATACTTATATTTAAACCACATTAGAAGTTGTGGTTGGAACCCTGCTGGGCTACACGGACGATTCTTTGGTGCTTCCTGGGTTCAGGAAGCAACCGACCAAAGTCAAGAACGCCGACATGGGCAACACAACAACTGTTGCGACAAGATTTGCAATAATAAGACGATTAAAAATTCACTTCCGCTGACTCGAAACCTCGACCAAATTGCGTCGTCTGATTAACAATGTAGAGGAGGGGGTGGCTATATCCAACCATGCATTCGTATCCACCTCCCAGAAAAGAAGCATCTCAAGTTTTCAAAATCTCTGCCTTCATATCACTGCTGTTGAGACTCAGATACTATATTTAAATCCACAGAAGGATTTTGTTTTTGAAACCTTTTGCTGGGTACATGGCCATTCTGAGAGGGTTGTGTTTCATTGTTACAGAGCACCGACCAAATCAAGGAACGCCGACATGGCGCAATATGCTTGTGAGACAAATGATTAAGTAAGACAAAAAATAGTCATGCGCCAGGGCTTCGAACCATGCGACACGCTCAACGGTTTGACAATGAGATCAGAAGGCTCTACCACTTAGTTCCGATGCGTTCCCCAAAGAAGAAGGCATCTGGAAGATGTCAATTAGCGCGGCTTCGACATGGCGTGTGTCGTGAAACTCGGCTACATATGTGAAACCACGAAGGGTGTCGTTGGGAACCCCGCGGGGAGCTACAACGGCATGAGGGTGCGCATGGGGTTACAGGACGAAGCCCGACCAAGGCTAAGCGACGGCGACATGGCGCACAACAGGTCGAGCGAAAGATTATTGCTCTAATTTAATAAGTAAAGATACGATATAAAGTAATAATATTTGATCTACTCGTCAGCTGTCATGTGTACATAGGATTACCAAATCGACAGATGGCAGAGCGCTCTGTACTTTAGGGAACATACGGAAGTCGTACTTATTATTTATTATTTATTGTATTTACTGAGTCCTTGAGCACTCCTGTACTGCTCCTAATATAAGTAGACATTCGCCCGTGACATGTTATCAGTTATCCTGGCTATCGACCGGCCACTAGGTTCCTGTGTGATACATATTATATATTTAATTTATTAACGGTATGCCTATCATATGAAAGAAGTGGGAGACTGTTGAAGCCATTTATTATTGATATCATTTATTAATAGATTAATTTATAATTATTTATTATATTAATTAAATTATATATTAATATTATAATGTATTTAATTAAGATTAATTATTAAAAATTTATTATAATATGTAAATATATATTTATAATTAATAGATTTTTATAATTTATATATATTTATTATATATTATCATTATTTATTTTATTATATATTATATATATGATTTTAATATTATATATATATTTAATATTAATATTATTTATATTATTATTTATAATTATATTATTAATTATAATTATGTATTAATTAAATTATAGCTTACTATTTAATTGGTATAACTATATATAATATATATAATTATAAAATATGTGAAAACTTATATATAATAATATATTAAAATATTATATTATGTATTCCATTTAATAACCGGGTGACTGGTTTACAATATATATAATTATATATAATATTAAATAATAATATTTTTATTCCTATATCCTATATTAATATATATTTAATTATTTAGGCTCATCTATATGAATAAGGTTTTTGTTTTCTTGCCTCGCCCGCTCCTGTCGTCCGTATATAAATTCGATAGCGTTATCCGAAATGTTTATTTTGGTTATTTTCTGAGCGATCATTTTTTCCTACTAAGATTATAAAAAAGAAAAATTTACATATGAATAATACCGAACTTGAGTTTTTTTCGAGCTTTATATCCAAATTTATTTTACCCAGTTTCCCAAGTTCCTCAACAGCATAAAAAAGCAGTTTGATCAAATGCAAATAAAGTGTGTACTTTTGATGTTTTCCACCATCCTATAAATTGTTTTTTTGGGTTCGCACATTAGATATTGTTGGTTTTTTCAAGGTGACAGACCACAATACTATGGTTATAGACTATCTCATATCTTCTATAAAGATTTTTAGTAGTACTCTTTATTCAAAGAGATTTGATAAAAAACGATTATTATAAAAAAACAATTTTCAAAATAGACTATCAAGGTACTAAAATTTAATTCACACTACTTAATAATGAAAGTAGACAAAGAATATTGAAATATTATCTTTTCTTGAAAAAACAGCTCTTTATTAAGATTTTTATGTGGCGAGTTTTCTGATAAGAGTAGTAATATCAAAAAAAAAATTCGTAAATTCTATTCAACCTATATACTTGTTTATTTACAAAAATTACAGGCTGAACAAGTCAGATCTTTTTCCTCTACCTTTTTTTATTTTTAATAAAAATTAAAGTATACTAAGGTTGGGTGTGAATCAAAAAAAATAATATTATCTATTTATCGGTTACTAAATGACTATAGGTTTTTGATAATGAAAGAATCTCCCATCTAATCACCTAATACATTAAATAAATCTTATATAAAAATATATATCCTCTACCAA
>JABUQX010129992.1:0-13107 GCA_015478945.1 Trachelipus rathkii
TATCCTACATCCTAGTATTACTAAAACGAGCGATAGGGTTACCCCATGTGAAGTGTGAGAGCTCTGAAGTGGATTTTCCAATTTCGTCATGCTCTACTATAGCCTTTTCTGTTTCCATAGGTATTACTACCTCATTAAAATTATATAATATTAAAAAGTTATTATATTATTTGCAATAAGATTATATCATTATTGTATTAGAAAGGAATTATTGTTAATTAGAAATATATTAAAAATAAACATGATTATAAATGTTACTTCCATCTTTTGGCAATGGGCCGAAAGTAGAATCCTTAACCTTAGTTAAGTGATGAGATGTTTGAGCAGGAGAACCCCTAGAAAAAGAATGATTTTTATTAATAAAGTTATTGTTTACAAAACCTACAGATCCTTCCGACATCTCATTTGTCACCTCCTCAGGAACATCTTGGGATACCTCATCATCTACAGCGTACACTGAACTGAAATAGAAAGAAGAAGAGACATTTTGCATCCTATCTAGTGTATTGTGTGCTTTTGTGCTAAGAGAGACAGCATTGGCGGGTTCGATTTGATCACACATATACTTCGGAACATTTAAAAATTTTATATTTTTATCTCTCTTTTTATCAATTCACTCTCTTGAAAGGTAACACACATCGTCTCAGAAGAGCTTCAAAGCTTTAAAAGAGAGGCGAGTTAGCATTTTTGAAAGCCATTTATTGTTGCCTGAGGATCGGCTTATTTAAATTTGTAACTGAAATATTCTGAGAGGTGGCGTCAGAGTGAGCCTTTAGATGATATTTTTCAAGCCCTTTGTGTGAACCTTTCCTTAAAATCATCATTTTAAGCATCTTTGCTTATATCAACCATCTGAAATTCATCTCAGTTTCATTGTTATAGTCATAGGAGGAATTTAATCAAGAAGATTTCGTGACCTACTTTTCAACATTAGTCGATCGTTTTAGCCATTAAATTTACTTTGCGAACATTAAAACCAATTTAGTAATTAATCGATTACGTGAACCTGGTTTTTCAAAACATTATGAGTGAAATGATTTGCTGAGATAACATTTAAATTTCATAATTCGCGGAGCATTTTAAATAATAAAGAGTTCAGATTTACATGAGAAGCGTTTTCAAAGTTAGATTACATTATTGTATTATTTTTATTTATAAAAATATGCGACTGAAATCATTGTGATCTACATTATAGGGCATTTCAAATTTACCAGAGAGTTTGTGGCACGTTTTCAACCATTCAAATTCTATATTTAAAATTGCTTTTGGACTCCACGACCTCAGGTCATCTTAAACTAGTTATAGAAAAAGGCCCTTTTTAATAATGTAGTGATGAAATAGGTTATTAATTGAAACATTTGAAACAAATTTATATTCTTAACAGAGTTATTGTAGGTAAAACATTTAAAATCGTGGTTTTACTCAAATTTTGAGAACCATCTTTCATATTATTTTCAAAATATGCCTTGTGAGTGGTGGCGTTTTTGTGATCTATCACATTTCGAATTGCGTCAAAAGCACGAAGAGTGGTGGAACTGCTATTTTTACCATATTTATTGTAGTTATCAAATTTTTGCCTCTGGGAGAGGGCTGCTGAATCATTCTGATATTTTTGTGGTGATTCGAATCGTTCTGGAGCGTCAGTATAATCTTTTGGGGAGGAGTTTTGATGGAGAGAGATTGGTTTCTCGGTTATAAATTTCTTCATATTATGTTAGGAAAACAGTTTCCTCTGAGTGCAAAGTGGTAATATAATTTTTACTTTGCATTATGAGCATGAATATTCTTGGTGAAAATTATATACTTTAGAAGATCATGTGCCTTAGTAGTGTGGCAAAATGTGCGAATTTGTATTATTGGTACAAAAAAAATGACCCCAAAATTACTTTACTGTAACGTTAAAGTGATGCCTATTGTATATTTATTTAAAAATATTCAAAAGGGGTGTATAAAATTTTACTTTAAAAAATATACTATTTGAATTTAGGCTTTATAATTTGATAAACATGAAATATTTGACTAACCTATATGTGCAATTATTCCGTGTTTTCCAGTCTGGCAATCGGAGGTGTATTTCTTGAGATTTCCAGTGCTTCGCGAAGTGTTTTGCTTTCTTGGTCGCCACTCTCCCAAAATTTCTTTCTGAGCTTTCAATCGGATGCCTTTAGGATAGGGGCGCAACAAACAACAATCTTTTCCAATAAATTTTATTTTCTATTCACTACCTCGATTGCCTAAAAGTGCAAGAAAAAAATGGAATCAATACAAAAGCAAAAAAATTAAATACTCATCTAAAATTTAAAAAAAAATTCTTCATAGAATATAAAAGTAATATGAACATCCCAACAAAAAAAATTTAAACAATAAATGTGGGGGATTTTTAAGTTTGAAATTAAACTATTAACAAAGATCATTTTCCCTTAAAAAACATATTTCCAAGTCCCCATCTTGTTTAAATAATAATAATAAAAATTACAAATTTTTTTCAACTCCTCATCTTGTATTCAATATAAATAACAAAAAAAATAAAAATTACAATTTCTCAATCTCTTCATCTTGTCTCAGTTACCCTAATAAAAAAATTACAAGAGACTTTGTATTTCCAACTCCTCATCTGGATTCAATATTAGCATAAATTCACAGTCTTAAAGAGACGGAAAAAAAATCGGCGATAGGGGTGGAGCGCCCAAGTCAGATCATATAGTAATACGACTCACATTAAAGTCTTATTACTAAATGTAGCATAAAATAAATTACAAAAGAAAATATATATTCTTATTAAACAAAAATATAATTATTAACTAAATTTCACAGTCTTAAAGAGACAAAAAAAAAAAATCGGCGAAAGGGGTGGAGCGCCCAAGTCAGATCATATAGTAATACGACTCATGTTAAAGTCTTATTACTAAATGTAGCATAAAATAAATTACAAAAAGAAAATATATATTCTTATTAATCAAAATATAATTGTTAACTAAATTTCAGTCTTAAAGAGAGAAAAAAAAATCGGCGATAGGGGTGGAGCGCCCAAGTCCGATCATATAGTAATACGACTCATATTAAAGTCCTATTACTAAATGTAGCAATAAAATTATAAAATTAAAAGTAATATTAACATAAAACTAAATTTCACAGAGTCTTAAAGAGACAAAAAAAAAATCGGCGATAGGGGTGGAGCGCCCAAGTCCGATCATATAGTAATACGACTCATATTAAAGTCCTATTACTAAATGTGGCAAAAAAAAAAAAAAAATTAAAAGTAATATTAACATAAAAATGCCTTTCACTATTGCTTCGCGTCTGGGTAATAATAATAATAAAAATGATATAAAAATAATCTCCTTTCCCTTTTCATTCGCGTTCTGATAAAAAAAAAAATAATAATAATAATATAAAAATACAGCCTTTCCCTTTTCATTCGCGTTCTGATAAAAAAATTATAATAATAATAATATCAAAATACAGCCTTTCCCTTTTCATTCGCGTTCATGATAAAAAATAATAATATCAAAATACCGCCTTTCCCTTTTCACTCGCGTTCTGATAAAAAATAATAATAATAATAATATAAAAATACAGTCTTCCCTTTTCATTCGCGTTCATGATAAAAAAAATAATAATAATAATATCAAAATACCACCTTTCCCTTTTCACTCGCGTTCTGATAAAAATAATAATAATAATATAAAAATACAGTCTTCCCTTTTCATTCGCGTTCATGATAAAAAAATAATAATAATATATAAAAATAAAAATGCTTCTCAGAACACATAATCATTTCGGTAATAGCTCAAAAGAAAAAAAAAACCTATTCGTAATTGTGAGCCTTAAGCCTGCCTCACCGTAAAACGCGCGGGCCTGAGTTAATGCACAAAGCAAGAAGTTGGTATTAGAGTTGTAGCATAGCGGTCCCTAGGAGTATTGCTGAGAAGTTTTAGAAAATATGGATTATAATAGTATATATATATATATAAAAAAAAAATTAGACTCACCAGCTGAAAAATGTTCACCATAAGAGGCTCGGAATATGCACATGCTATAGGTCTCACGAAATCAGAAAAATGATCTGGCGTGGCAAATAGCTGGCCTGGAGAGCATGAGGGGGGGGGGGGTGAGAGAGATGCTACCCCCTTAAAGTGATGCTAAAAAGTCTTACGTGCGGGGAATGATTTAAATTTCCTTTGCAGAATTTTCATGAATACAGCTTTTGAAAAGTTTTTTTTTTTATTATCAGGAATATGTAAATAGGATTCATGAAAAATATAAAGATCGACGAACTAAACAAAGAAAAAAAACTAGGATTAGAAATCTAAAAATTGGCGAAGTGGAAACTGTTTGAAATTTTATCAAATGAGGCAAAAGGAAGGAGGGAGGAATACATCAACGGGGGACAGGAAATGTGGGAGAATCAGCTGGCGATGGGGCTTTTAACCCATTTGGGAATTGAGAAGAAAAGAAAAAAGGGGGGGTATAAGTTTTTCTACTTATTTTATTTATCAAAAAAAAATAAAATTAGGACTTTTTGAAGAAAGCGTGGTTTTTTTTCAAAAAATAATTTAGCCTATGCAAAAGCTATCTTTTGTATATATATATATATATATTATATATAATATATATTATATATATATATATATATAATATAATATATATATATATATATATTATATATATATATATATATAAATATATATATATATAATTAATTTGAAAAAATCATTTTATTTTTCCAATTCCGAAGGGTTTGGTGAATGCACTTATGAAACTTGCAGGGCTCGGGACCTTCAAAACACTGCTTTAGACTTATATACATCTTTTTATTTAATTTCAGATCTTTCCCAACAATGAAACAAACTTTGCTTTACCAGATAACATTAAAATATGAAGAATTAGACAAACGGCAATCAAATAAAGTCAGAAACGAGGGGAATCAAAAAATGCTGAAATATGGGTTTGGATAAAAGAAGTTCGCCAACAATGGAAAATTCATAAAGAATCTGATGAATCCGAAGTCAAGTGCTCAAAATGTAGATGTATGTTAGATTCTTTTGTGTTATTTTTTTGCTTGCTAGAAAGATTAAGAGAACAAAATATTATTATTATTATTATTATTATTATTATTATTATTATTATTATTATTATTATTATTATTATTATTATTATTATTATTATTAGTATTATTATTATTATGTTGATCTGAAACACTTTGAGGTTTTGTAAACAAATGGAATCAGTTTATTAATATCCAATTTGCAATTTTAAGATCGATCAAATAATTAAAAAGCTCTGAAGAGCAAATGCCTAAAGCAAATTGATGTATTTAGTTAATATGTGTTTGCGCGCGCCCGTGCGTTAGAAAACGGTCCACAGGACTTGGGTGATTAATCAACATTGACAATATTTGCCAATTTGTCCACGCACAGGTGCCTAAATGGTTGGGTGACCAAAATGGTTGGATAGGTGATCAAAAAAGGGATCGTATAACAGGTGGTTTTGGGGTGTCAGGAGAAAATGAGAATGGTAGGAAGGTGATTGATTTCTGTGAGGAGAGAGGTATGTGTGTAAGTAATACTTTCTTTAAACACTAGAGTATTCATAAGTAACTAGAGTTGGTGTAGGTAGAGATGGTATCGAAGTGAAAAGTATGATTGATTTTGTGTTGGTGAAGAAGATGTTGAAGTATGTGTTGGATGTTAAATCAGTGAGGGGTTTAGGAATGGGATTATCGGATCATTATGTTGTTTTATGTTAAATTAAGTTAGTGGGGGCTTGGATGGAGAAGGAAGGTGATAAGGGAAGAAGTGAGTAGAATTAAAGAGTGAGAAGTTAAGTGAATAAGGTAATAAGGATAAGTATGTAAGAGCGCTCGCAAGTAAATCAGTTGAATGTGAACAAGTTGGAACTAAACAAATCTGGGAGCAAATGAAAGAAGCAGTTGTAAGCAAGTGCTAGGAAGTTATGTGGAATGTGCTAAATGTAGGAAGTAATGAATGTTCAACAGTGAGTGGTGGGAATAAAGAGGTATACAAGCAGTTAAAAGTAAAAAAAGAGCGTAGTTGAAATGTACTTATAAAGGCCAATGAATGAATGTTTCAAACTAGAAAAAGATGTTTGGATTATATAAGGAGGAAAAGGAAATACTAGAAGGTGCATAACGTATGAGGAAAAGAGGTATGAAATGAATAGTTGGAAGTGGATATTCGGAAGTTCGTTAGTAATATGTTGGTTGCTGTTGGTATGTGTGTTGTTTTCCGTTGAATCTCAGATACGTCTTCTTCGATCATGACGATAGTGTATATAGGTGAAATATAACAAGGATATGGGATCGGAAGGTAGATTTTGTTTTTTCCAATATAGACGATATAAGGTATAAAGGAGGAGATGAAATGGGAACTTACAACAGGGAATAAGGAAGCTCTTCTGAAGGTAAGTGATGAAAGGTTAAGAAGTGAGAATAAAGGGAATACTTGCTTAGAATAATGAATAGGGATGGTTTGTGCTTTCGTAACTGATGAAATGGGTCGTGAGGGGAGTGTGGAAGTAGCACTTCTAAATCTGCATAACTTTGGCAGTAATGAAGAGGTGACAGTGAGTGTGTGTGTGGTGGGTTTATTTGCAAAAAGGAATAGGTATTTTGGGGATGAGGTCATTAAGAAGGAGGAGGTAATGGTAGAGTGAGAAAGTTGATGAATGGGTAAATCTGTCAGGTATAGAATGAAAATTACTGGTGAACCAGATGATTTCAATGAAGCGGAGGCGAGATTGGTGATTGATTGGATTTGGAAGTTGTGAATACAGCGTTTATGGAGCGTATAGTTCCGAGGGATTGGAGGAGAGCCCATAAATAGTAACCCTTATATGGGTACTAGGAAATTGTTAGGGGAACTTAGTTTATTGAGTGTTGTATGGCAAAAGATCTATGCTGGTAATTTGGTCGAAAGAGTGCGGCGAGTGACTGAAGGACCGATTGGTGAAAAACAAGGTGTGCGTTTTGGGAGTGGTAGAGGGATGTGTGGATCAAATCTTAAAAATTGAAAACAAATGAATTGAAATAAAGAGGAAGACGAAGAATAAATTGTATTAGGTTTATGGACTTGTTGCAACAGGCGTCTGATGGGATTAATAGGGAAGCTCTATGGCAGGTGTTAGTGATAATATGGTGTTGGTGGTAGGCCTTCTTGGAATCAAAAAGTATGTATGACGATAGTGAGAGCGCGTGTGTAAGAATAAATGGTGTCAAAAGTGATTGGTTAAATAAATAATGAAGTGAGGCAGGGATGTTTTAATTGTGTTATTGGTTATTCAGTTTGCATAAGTATGGATGATGGATGGGGTTATGAAAAAGAACTAGGGGTGGAGGGGTGGTCAGAGATGGTGTTAGAAATGATGGAGAATGGAAGATTTGGTTTTTGTGTTTCTGTGGCATTGAAATGTTTTGTGCAGTGAATTCGAAGAGAGTTTGAGAGGATTGGTAGAAGAGAGATTTGGCAGGGTGTGTAAAAGGGGGATTTGAAAGTAAAACGTAGATAAGAGTAAGTTATGGTTTGAGTGAGGACAGTTCTCGGTGTATAGTTATGTTAGATAAGTTGAGGAATGATGGAACAAATGTCTGAGTAATATTTAAATAATATGTTTATGATAAAGAGGGAACGGATGATGCAAGAGTGTAGGAGAAAAGTTGTGAAATGGCAGGAAGGTGGCTGGTGCAGATTAATCGTTGGTGGATGTAAGGGACCAAGTCTGAAGTGCGCTATTGTCCTTACCCATGAGGGTTATGTTTTGCCTGTGTTAATGTATAGTAGCTAGAGACATGATCTGGAATATAAAGTTATAAGTGATCTAAGTACATATGTATTTAAGATGGATAAATTCTTAGGGGGAGTGTTAGGTGTGAGAAGAATTAATAAAATTAAGGAAGAACGTATCAAAGAGTTGTGTGAATTGTGAAAGAAAGGTGTAAATGAGAGAATAATGAAAGTACGTTGAGATGGGTTTGGTCATGTGGAAGGGATGGATGGTAGTCCGGGGTTGGTAAGTGGAGTGTATACGTGGTGAGTGTGTTAAGGATATCGACCGGCTTGGTAGACCGAATGAAAAGTGGATTGAGTAGTAAAGGAATGCCTGGAGAGAGAAATGTGAGTTTTGGCAGAGCGAGAGGAAAGTGTGCATAATAATAGGAGTAAATGGCGGGATATTGTGAGGGGGTATGGTTGTGGCCCACCTGGGCCAAGGGATGAACCCCACATTGACGAGATGACATAGCGAAGGTCCGTTGCGGTACCCGTTAGTCTAGGAGTATTTTATCATCTGAACGAGTTTCTCACTAATAGTTTAATAAAAGGGGGGCGGTAAGGCTGGGCTTTCTTTTCGAATTGCGTCATATTCTTCTTCTACTTTTCTGTTTCCGGTGCATGGCACGCAATTTAACCCCAGTCTTGGGGAAAGAAGGTGGATAATAATAATAATAATAATAATAATAATAATAATAATAATAAAAATAATAAATAATAATAATAATTGCTGTAAACAAACAAACAATTTCCTTGTTGATGAAATGGTTAAAATTGCATTTAACTATCAAGTTTTCAACATTGACATGAACACATGATTTCTATAGCACTCTGGGTTTTAAAATCAAACTATTCAAAATTCCATTTTAATTTAATGTTTTAAATTATTACCGTTGTATTCCTGTATTTTTTTTAATTTTAAAAAAATTGGTGATTAAATCATCCATATATTTCATTTGTTATTCATTCTCTCGATTAAAAGATTGTTTTTAAGTATTAGTCAAATCCAAGAGACTCGTGCTCCAAAATCATCTCAATCTCTTTCCTGTTGATTGGATTAAGTTTTTTTTTTTGTTTTTTTTTTTTTTTTGAGTGTTGATTGATCTTCAAAAATGAGATTGCCTCTTTTCATGGATCTTTAGCACAATTTTGGCTTGAATATTTGGTGGTAGATATATCCCTTTTAGACTTACTTAGCATCTTTTATTTAATTTTCAGATCTTTTCCGACAATGATTCAACAGTTGCTTTACCAGAAGACATTTAAAAATGAAGAATTAGACCAAAAGGCATCAATAAAGTCAGAAATGAGGGAATCAAATGCTGAATTTGGGTTTGATGAAAAGCTCGCCAACATGGAATTCATAAAATCTGATAATTCAATAGGTCAGTGCTCAAAATGTAGAAGTATGTTAATTCTTTTTTCTTTTCTTTTTTAATATTATTATTATTATTATATTATTATTATTATTATTATTATTATTATTATTATTATTATTATTATTATTATTATTATTATTACTACTTTATTATTATTGTTAATTGGGTGATTAATCAACACTGGCAATATTTGCCAATTGGTCCACGCACGAACACACGCACCCACGAGCACGTGCGTGGACCAATTGGCAATTATTGTCATTGTTGATTAATCACTCGATTCCTGTGGACCGTTAACTCACTTTTTCTCATGCTATTTATCAGAAGGACACTGCCTTTAGCAATTGGTGTGTGCATGTGTGTGTCATCTTCATACTGCATTAGCTCTTCCTATTTATGATATATGATGATGATGATGGAAGCATCTGAATGAAATCAAAAGTATGTATGTTAATAGCAAAACGTGTTTAGGATAAAATTGAAGTGGAGGTGAATGGGTTAATATTAATTAGTGGAGTGAGGCAAGGGATGTGTTATGTCTCCAGGGGTATTTAGAATTTGTATATGGATGGGGTAATGAAAGAACTAAAGGTTGAAGTGGCAGGGGAGGGGATAGATAGGCTGATGAAGAATGGAAGAGATTGGAGGGTGCACTGCTTATTGGATGCAGATGATTTGTTTTTGTTTGGCGAATCTGATGAAAGTTTGAGGGTTTAACAGGGTGTGTAAAAGGAGGGGTTTGAAAGTGAATGTTGGAAAGAGTAAGATTCATGATGATGGTTGAGGAGAGTCGGCAGTGCAAAATCATGTTGATTGTAATCCAGATGCAGAGTGTAGTAGGAAAGTTATGAGTGATAGGAAGGTGATTGGTGCAATTAATCTTTGAGTGAATGCAAGGCGACTTAATGTCATTTAGTGCGCTTGGGCTCTGCATTTGTATGTTTGCTACCTGGTTTTAATGTAATAATGGCAGTGAAACTATGGGTGCGGAATAAGGTACAAGATCTATGAATGGCAGTCCTGTTCGATGGTAGAATATCTTATGGGCGTGTTAGGTGTGAGAAGAATTTATAAAAAGGAGGAATGAACGTAGATAAGAGAGCTGTGTGGTGTTAAGGAAGGCCTGAATGAGAATAAATGTAATTGTACAAAGAATTAAGATGGATTTGGTCTATGGATAAGAGGATTATAGTTGGTTTGGTTTAAGGCACATGTAATAGAGGTTATGGTTGGGAATTGGTTGGTTGGGTTTTTGGAACTTGGGCCTTCTGCCCTGGACCAAGACACTTTCCATATGAATATGTTTACATTCACGTCCCTCTTTATTTATATTGTTTTTTTTTTATGTCTTCATTTGTTTTTTGTATTATTGGTTTTTATTGGCAGTGGAGAAGTATAATATATCGGAGTTTAACATATGAATACGCTCGTAAATATAATACGATTTTAAAAGAAAGGCGGATTCCATCTTCAGTCAGAACCCCCCCTACTGGCTTTTTACTGGCTCCTCCTAGGCCGGGACCAAATAAGGGCTTATGATACCTATTAGAACGAAATGGTTCGCGTTGCTCAGCTCTTCCTAACCGAAGTCCTCCTTCGCACAGATTCCTGCTTTATTGGTCGACACTACTCCTCATCTTTCTGTTGAGACTGTGTCGCCTTCTGTACCTGTGTTGTGTCACCTCATCTCTCGCGTCGCCAGAGGAAACGGAACTTCTCCTCACAGCCGTTGGGCCTACCTATCCTAACCAAATCCTTCGAGCCTATTGATTGTTTTCCGTTTCCTCCGGCACCCTCCACTGGGGGCCTCCCCTAATGAAACCTTATCCTTTTATAGCTTTATCCTAAGTTCGAACGACTTTCACTAACCCCTCACACCTCGTAGCCATCTCGTCCTCAGGTACGCGTTAGACTACGTCCTATGTACAACCGATCATCAGGAGACTTCCCATGAGGAATGGTTTCTTCTCTCGCTCGGTTCCGTGCCGCCTCTTGACATCAGAGTCAGTTATTGGCTTCTTTATCATATTTGGGCGACCTATGCGGTTTAGTCTCCACGCCAGACGAATGTCTGCAATTTAGTTTAAAGGAACACGGGTTACTTAATAGTAATCAGTGATGCTTCCGGATATCCGTTCCGATGATCCTGATTCCATTTTTGAACATTTTAAAAAGCGACATATTCTGGTCACAAATATCTACCAGTTCCCTCCCCATAAGGAGACTCCCACTGTGTCCAACCCTCGCCTCCTTCTCCCTTTTAGTGTACCATTCCCTCCGACCAGGGTGAAAATTGGTTTCACCATTCACTCGGTTCAGCCATACATCCCGCATCCATGGAGATGTTTCAAATGTCACAAATTTGGTCATCAATAATATTGCAGATCTCCCCAGTTCATCTGTCCGAGGTGTGGTGACACTCTCCACACGCCGTGCGACAACCCGCCTTGCTGCCCGAATTGCAATGGTTCTCATCAGGCGTCATCTATGCAATGTCCCTCTTTTCTTTTGTAAAAGGAGATTCTTGAGCAGTGCACCATACACAAGCTCGACCGCCGAGAGGCCTCTCGTCGCGCTAGGGAGAAATTTCCACACCTACCCCTCTCCTTTGCTCTTGCTGCTGCTGCTGCGACTAGGCCGGCATCTGCCGCCCAACCTTCCCATCTCTGTCGTGCGCCTCCTGCGCCTCCACGAAATTCGCAGCTCTCTAGATCGGATACCGTAATCACTACTGGTATAAATATTTCTACTCTGCAATCGAACTGCCCCTCCGCATTCTCCCGACATGATCCGTACTGCCACTCATTAAAACTCCCCAGTCCTTGCATCCATTTCCTATGGTGTGGCTTCGACCGAGGTTCATGCCGCAGCCCAGGGTTGTATGCTCTGCTGGAATTTCTGCCGGGGCCGGGGCCGGGGCCGGGGCTGCTCTAATTTAGCCGGGGCCGGGGTTAGCTAAAATTAGAAATGTAAGTCAAAAACACTGAAAGTCTTAAAACTTAGGATGAAAATTAAATATAATTTCAATTTAATTAATAAATTTTAAATTATAGAAAAAAGAATATCATTTTAATTTAATTCAATTAAATAATAGTTTCGAAAGAAATTTTTAGAAAATATTGGTAAACAAGATAAGAATAAGTTGATTAAATATAATAATATATATAATATATATATATATAATATATTATATATATATATATATACTATATATATATTATATATTATATATATATATATATATATATATATATATATATATTATATATATATATATATATATATATATATATATTAATATAATATATATATATATATATTATATATATTATAGTCTAAGAGGAATACAAATTTCCGGTTCTTTATATGGATGGCCAAGAGCATGAGAGGAAATAAAAGAACCGGAAATGCATACGGTTTTTGATAAGGAGGGAGAACCTCTTCTACAGGAAGAGGAAAGGAGGTAACGGAAAAGATGAGCGAGTATTTCGAGGAATTATTGAATGTAGAGGAAGGGGAGGAAATGGACGAAATACCCCTGAGAGTAAGACAAGATCATGAGGAAATTAGAATAATAGAGATAGAGGAAGTGAAAGAAGCAACTAAGATACTAAAAAATGGGAAACTTCCAGGGTAAGATGGACTAAATAATGAATTATTCAAAACAGGAGAGGGAATACCTAAATGGTTGACAAGATTGTTAAACCAAGTATGGAAAGAAAGAAAAATACCAAAAGAATGGAGGAAAGCAGTAATCTGTCCTATACATAAGAAGGGAGATAAATTTATAAAAGGATATGCGGAAATTATGGAGGAATAGTATTGCTGGTGGGGGTGAGTAAAATATATGAGAGGTCGAGGACAAGATTGGAAAATGGCAGCACGGTTTCAGACCAGGAAAAAGTACCACAGACCTAATAATTTACATGAAGATGCTGACT
>JABUQX010129993.1:0-2500 GCA_015478945.1 Trachelipus rathkii
CCCTTTTTAGGATCCTCTAAATATTTGACTATTAATTATAATATAACGTGATAGATTATATATATATATATTATTATATAATATGATAATTAATATATATATATATATATATTAATATATATATATATATATATTAATATATATATATATATATATAATATATAATTATATATTAATTAATTATATTAATATATATAATATATAATTATATATATTAATATATATATATATATATATATAATATAATATAAAATATATAAATAATATATATTATATTAATATTAATATATATAATATATTATTATTATATTATTATTAATTATTATTATTTATATAATTTTATATATTAATTATTATTTAATTATTTATTATTAATTATATATTATTTAATTATGTATTATGATTATTATTATTATTATTAATTATAATTTATATTATTATTATTTTAATTATTAATTAATTATTAGTTAATTAATTAATATTTTTACAATAATATATTATTAAGTATTAATTCATATTAATGAGTTGAGTTTTTGGAGGTTGTATTCAAAGGTTTAACTAGCATAATAACGGAGAATGCCGATAAGAAAGTTGTGTCGGATTTTGTAGGGTAGAATTGGTTTATTTTGTAATGTATGATATGAATCACTCTGTTCTTTTCTTATATACATCTCACTCACTAAGAAGTAGTCCTAACCTTTAAGATGCCTGCATACGGTGGTAGATATGTTACGAAAGTATTGAGATAAGTATCTTACGCAGAGAAAGAGTGAGTGTTATATTGCATTTTGTGTTGGTGAAGAACGAAAAAGAGAGTGATTGAGTATGCTCCTATGTTTGTTGTGTGAGCAATTGTGAGAGACCTACTGATGTTGAGCGAGGTTATGGATAGAGGATATCTCTACAAAAGGAGAGAGAAATGAACATTGATATGATTTTAATTTTGTGGATTGTCTCCATTATTTCACAACACTCAAAAGTATAAAGTTGGTAATAGAAATTAATATTGGAAAGAGAAGGAAGTGTTTGTAAACTAGACAGGAGAATAAATAAGTGGTAGTAAAATTAAAAGTAAGATTGAAGAAGTTATTGTAGAGAATATAGTATATACATAAGGTATAATTATATAGGGAAATAATAGTTTAATTAGTTAATGTATAATCATAGTACATCAGCTAAAGTGAATAATATGAGGGTAGAATATGTGGGTAAACAAGTTGATATAATACTGTAAAAAAAATCTGGTAACTGAGTACAAAATGATAAGGTAAATAATAATTTGATTTAAGCAGTGTTATGCACTAAAAAATTATAAGAAGTATGTATATGGGTAGTATGCTCAAAGTAAGGAAAAGTAAGATATAATGTTAACAAGTTAGAGTGTGGAATGAAGATGAGTTAATGTCTCAAGCATTTAAAGTTAATAAAATGAAAGTGTAGTAGTTGAAATGTAACTAAAAATGACTAAATGATAATAATGAGTTTCAAAAGAAAAGATAAGGCTTAAGAGGTAATTATATTATTAATATAATGGAGAGGTATATATATAAAAAAGGAATGCACTATAAAAATATATAAGTATGGTACATATATATACGTAAGAGAAAAGTAAGAAGGGTAATGAACAGTTTTAGGAAGGAGGTAATGAATGGGTATGACCTAATATTACTAAAGGGAATAGGAAGTACTCTATCTAGGAAGGAAGCGTACGTAAAAAAGGTTAAGAAATTTAGAATAAAAGGGGAACCTGCGTTAGAATAATGAATAGGGGTGGTGTTTTTTGTTAACTTAGAGAGAGATTTATAATAATTGAGTACTGTGATTAGGACAGTGAATAGGTAATAAGAAACATACTTATAATTGAAAAACTCTTGTATTAAATATTTATAGGCAGCTTATAATGAGAGTTGATATGTATAGTGTGTTAGGTTTGAGAATGGTAGTACAAAGATAAGGTATATATAGTATTTTTAGGAGGGATGAGTGAGTTATTAGTCAATTAAGAGGATAGGTAAATATTGGTAAGAGTTAGAGAAGTTGATAAGAACTGTAAATCTTATGGCAGTGATTAAAGATGAAATACTGGTGAATATATATATATAAAGATCAAAAATATAGAGAGAGTGAGATTGAGTATATATATATAGAGTTAGATGAATATGTAGATTTAGGATATCTTGAAAGTTAGTATGTATATATAATAGCGTTTATTATTAGGCAGGTGTAATATAGTATCTCAAATGAGGATTTATGAGGAGGAGAGCTAAGTAAATAGTACCTATAACTTATATATAATTAAAAAGTAAGTTAAGGGAGATATAAGGGAACTGTAGAAATTATATAGGTTAATAAATTATATTATGGTATTTATAATTGATGATGTTGTATATATAGGTAGAAGATTAATATACGGGGTTTATATGTCGAGTAATAGAGTGCGCCGTAGTTGATACTTAGAAGGTAACTTAGATATTGTGTAGATAGTAATAATACAAGGTTA
>JABUQX010129993.1:17500-20000 GCA_015478945.1 Trachelipus rathkii
CCTCACTCAAAATGTGAAATCCAAAACAATATTTCACTACTCTGAAAAGGCTCAAAGCAAACTTTTTCAATTCTACATGAGAAGAAAATCTAGCAGAACTGGCTTTAATGAGTGTTCATCATAGCTTCACAATATAAACGAAGGAAGTTATCAATCATGCTGTTAAGAGATGAAATTTTTATATATAAATAAAACGATATTATTTACGGTATTTTGAAATTGCTATCAATGTTAGATTATTTTATTTTTTTATTTATAATATATATATATATATATATATATATATATATATATATATATATATATATATATATATATATATATATATATATATATATATATATATATATATATATATATATATATATTTATCTCCTATAATTATCTCATAATATATATATATGTACGTATATATATATAAATCTTCTTATTCTATAATTTCTTGTATATATATATATATATATATATATATATATATATATATATATATATATATATATATATACTATATATATATATATATATATATATATATATAGATGTGTATATATCTATAAATGTATATATATATATATATATATATATATATATATATATATATATATATATATATATATATATATATATATATATATATATATATATATATATATATATATATATATATATATATATATTCAGGAACTTATAAATTGATCAATATTGAACTCTGAGAAGAGGAGTGTCTTCAACAGAAGGAAGAAATTCATCAAGTAATCATAAATTTCACCAATAACATAGGTTTTAATTTAAGTTTTTATAGTGTGATTTTGTTTGAACGGGGTTTGGAGCTTGAGGTATTGGGAAGTGCCTCAGGTTATTGGGATCCCGGTAAGCGTGCAGCTTATTCAAGTGTGAGAATAGAAGGAAGTAGAGTGGTGAATAAGAGGGTCAGAACTAAGGAGAGTAAGGGAGAGTAAAGAGATAGGATGGGCAAAAGAGATTAGATTAGAGTGGGTTGTATGAATGTGAGAGGGATAAATGAGGATCTGAAAAGGGAAGAAGTGGGGTTAATGTTCGAAGAAAAAAGGTTGGATGTGCTAGGGTTGACAGAAACAAAGCTGAAAGGATAGAAGGAAATGGTCTTTGGAAAATTTAAGGGTATGATTTCGGGGGTGAACGAGAGAGTGAGGGCGAGGGAAGGGGTAGGAATAGTTATGAAGAAAGAGGTGTGGGATAAGGTAAAAGTGTGCAAATAGGTGAATTCAAGAATAATGTGGGTTAAAGTGAAATTTGGGGGGGAAATGTGGGTTTTTATATGCGCGTATGCACCAGTAAATGGAGCGAGGGAGGAGGAGAGAGAAAGATTTTGGAGTGAGTTGAATGAATGTTGGGAAAGTTTCGGGGTTAATGATAAAATTTGTTTATTAGGAGATTTGAATGCAGGAGTGGGAAGAGAGGAGATGGGTAGAATTATAGGTCCATTTGGGGTAGGGGAAAGGAATGTTAATGGAGAAAGTCTGTTAGAGTTATGTGTTGATAGAAGATTGATAGTTGGGAATACTTGGTTCAAGAAAAGTGAAAATCATAAGTATACATGGAAGAGTGAGATAACGGGGGGGAGGGCGTTACTGGATTATGTGTGTATAAATAGATAGGATAGAGGCAGATTACTAGATGTAAATGTATTCAGAGGGGCAGGTAGTGGGTTATCTGATCACTATTTGGTGGTTGCTAGGTTAAGGGTAGGGGGAGAGGTAACGGTTAGAGAAAGAGAAAAAAAGAGGAAAATAGAAGTCGTAAAGGTGGAAAAGTTAGATGAGACATTGTGTAAGAACGAGTTTAGGAGGGGTATGGAGGATAGGTGGAGGGACGTGAGAGGGACGGAAATTAGGGATGTGGAGGAGGAGTGGAAGAGATTTAAAGAGACAATTCGTGAAGAGGCCAGAAGGGTATGCGGAGTAAAAAAGGTGGGAGCAAGTAGAAGGAAAGGAAGTGAATGGTGGAGTGAGGAGGTGAAAGAGTTGGTGAAAAAGAAAAAAGAGGTCTATGTGAAATGGTTGGGGAATAGGAGAAGGGAAAGCTGGGAGGAATATAGAGGGGTTAGAGTGGAAGCAAAGAGGGCGGTGGAGAGGGCGAAGAGAAATGCAAACAATGAATGGTGTAGAAAAGTGACAGAAAATTTTGAAACAGGGAGCAAGATATTCTGGAAAGAAGTAAATAAAAAAAGAAAGAAGAAGGAGGGGTTAGGAGAGAGGGTTAAGGGAGGGGATGGGGAATGGATAGGAGGGGAGGATAGGGTGAGGAAAAGATGGGGGGAATATTTTAGAGGATTATTGAATGAAATGGGTGGGAGAGATGAGGAGGATTTTCAAGAGGTGAGGATGGGGGGTGAAGAGGGACAGGAAGGGGATATGGAAATACAAATGGAAGAAATTATTAGGGCGTTAACTAAAGGAAAAAAAGGAAAGTCCACAGGTCTAGATGGTGTGAGTATGGAAATGTTACAGATGGGAGGCAG
>JABUQX010129994.1:2500-20000 GCA_015478945.1 Trachelipus rathkii
GGAAGAAATAATAATTTGGTAGTCAACTATATTCTATAAAGTCTTGTTTGCTTTTGTTTTGAATTAGTTGTTGTTGTATAGCTTAGATTTTGTTCGAGAATGTGAGGATAGTTGTATGTTGTTGGTTGTTGTTGTTGTTGTTGTTGTTTGTTGTTGTGTGTATAATCTGTCTTCTTCTTCTCTTCTTCTTCTTCTTCTTCTTCTTTCTTCTCTTATTCTTTTTATTCTTCTTCTTCTTCTTCTTCTTCGTCTTTTAATGCTATTTTTTCTTCTTTAGTCTCTTTTTCTCTTCCTCTTTTCCTATTTCCTTCTCTTATTTCTTTTCCTTCTTTTATTCCTTATATCTTGTTTTTAAATTATTTCTTTTCTCTCTCCTCCACTTTTTCATTTCGTACATTTTGTTATCCTTTTTCTTCTTCCTTAATTCTTATATCCGATATTTGTTTCACAATTCAGATGTTAGAATGGGCAAAATAAATTGGGATGTAGTCAAATTCACGTTAGGAGATGCAGTGAATTAATCTTATTGACAATGTTGTTTAATAAGATTTTATTCTTTTCACTCGAAGACGAACAAGGGAACAACTTTCCCCTCAACCCAAGCGCATTTAAAAGTTGTCAGTATTCATAGAGAGGCACTGATATTTAGACAGGTGTAACCACCGCCAATAGCTGCAATCAAAAGCTTAACTGTACAAAAAATTGGTACCATATTTCCAGAGTTAGGACGAATAGAAATAACAATTATTTGATAATATACGGAGATTGGGACAGAAAGTCATTATATAATATTTGGGCACCGGATAAGTTTCAGAGTAAAAAATATTATTGTAAATTTTAAAAAATTTTCGCATTAAAAATGGAACATCTTCCATATATATAAAGAGAAAATAATTACCTAAAATTTGACAAATATTCCTGGCCCTTGAGCCCAAAAATAATATAAGTATATAAGTAAATTAAACCTAATTAGGTTATCAAAATTTATATGTATATATGGGTACTAAAATAGGACCATATAAAAAATAACCTTATTTGGGAGGTTATTATATATTTACAATACTATAAAGTGAATGGTTGATCAGATAAATATGCAGTAAGAACACTAGCAAGAACTCTTAGAGAAAGGGATATAAACAAGTCAGGAAGAGAGAAGGGAGGACAGAAGTGATTTCATGAGTAGCCACAAATGAAAGACTAACCACATGAAGGGATATGATATAGTGAGGAATGAAATTTGGAAGCGATAATAATTTTCTATATTATCATCTATTAGTGATTTGGACCGTGCGGCAACTGAACAGTTTGAAAGGGAAAAGGAATACAGATGGTTGCATTAATCTGTATTTATATGGCTATGTTTCTACACTAAGATAATAGTAAGCATAATTAAAAGGTTATATATATAGTTGGCAAATAAAAATTTACTCGTAGAAGTATAGTTGGTTGCCAACTTGTAGGTCACATATTGAATTGAATTGATTCAATGCGAGGAACAACAAAAAGGAGCAGAACTTGACCTCTACGTCTTTAATATTGATTATTTCCAACATTTGTTGTCGTCCATTTTTTAAGATGAAAAGGAGGAACTTTCGTTTAGTCATACTACAAAGTTGACTCCTGCGAGGAATGCTACATCGAGAGACTGGTGGATAACACCTGGAGATACTAGCCGCTCAGGGTTGTTATGTTCACCAATGATATATGAAGGTTTGAATCAATATCTTTGCAGTTGAACGGCTTAATAGCTCTTCCACCGAGAGTTCTGCTAATAGTGATTAATTTTTTTAATGGAACGCTGATAAAATTTTTATTAGGTTGTAGTATTGATTGGAGGTTTGTGTTGTCTACCGTAAGATTAGTGGTGAAGATTGGGGGTATGAGTGTCTTATTTTACGCTGAATTTGTTAATTCATTCAGAAAATGAGTGTGTTAGGTGATTAGATGGACCAAAGGTAATTGAATTAGTTATGGCGTGGAAGGAATGAACTATCAATATGTTCTAGCTTGTCTATGAGTAACTCAAAGCGATGTATTTGTACAAATATAATGGATAATAATAGTCTATAGAATGATATTTGTATGTATACATATTTTTGAGTAATATATAAAAAATGGCTATATATTATAGGGAATTATAATATTTTTGGTTGGATACCAATAATCTACTCATATTTATACTCAACCACTATATATACTAATATATTATATATACTCTTAGGTACTTATATTTATTAGTTTACTATATAATATTGATCCCTAGTAATATTGGGTCTAGTTTATACATTTTTAAAATAGGGATCATTATTATATTAATATAGTTAGGGTTATATATCAAAAATTATCTATTATCATGAATATAATACCTTTGATCGTAATATGATAGATACAATAGTATTTAACAATGTAGTAATCCACTTGGGGGTCATATATATATATATATATATATTATATTATATATATATATATATATAATTAATAGGAAATCTTACTCACCCCTTATATATATGGTACTTTTTATCGTACGACACTCAGAAAAAAAATTGAGAGGTTGCCAGATGATGCTCTTAATTTGTTTTTCGGCTTGCTTGAAACATAAATGTCGACTATTTTTCAACAATATTTTTTTAATTCTGTATTTAATAATTATTAATTATATTGGATTAAATTGTGTATTGGTTTTAAAGAAATCATTAATTAAATTTTTATTATAGAAATCATAATTATATTAAAATAATACTAAAAATAGTGGAGAAGTTTTTTTTAATAATCAAAATTTATAAGGTATGAATCATATCTATTATTTAACTGCATATAAACGAATGGCTCAGATTCACGTACAAATTTCGTAAAATATCTAATGGATATCTAATTATATTTATTTGATAATATAGGTTTGTTATATAAGATTAAAGGCTCGGAGGTGGTATTGTTGGGTTTGCTTTCAATGATTTGTTGTATAATTATCAGAGGGGGGGGAAAATGATGCGCAAAATTATTGCTTGTGTGGTGTGGATTTAGCGCTTTAAGTTTTGAAGGGTTCTTTAGTTTTTTTTTATTAAAAATTTTTATGACCTTCCAAATGACGACCTTGATTGGGTCTTATATTCATTCAATGATAATAATGGAGGGTGTCAGTAGAGCTGATCGCATTATTGGTATTTATACTGTTCAATTTTTTATATATATAAATTTTCTCTTAAGGCAACAATTTCTTTGATCGGATTTCCACTTATATATGTTAAAATTATGGTTCTTATCTGAAAATTACATTATTAAAATAATACCAAAGCAACGATATAATTCAATGGTAATCCGGAAGGGTATAGGTCAAAACGCCTAAATAGGCTAGAGACAGCTTGCACTATTAGGCCCGTTGAGAGATAATATCAATCTGAAACGATTATTCAGCATTCTTGGAGGGTATTCACTGTCCTCCTAACGCTTTCTGTTATTATATAAAAATATTCATATAACTATAAAACTAATAAGTTATGCCTTTATATACCTCATTTTTGTTATAAATATTCTAAATAAAGGGAAAATAGCTGAATTATTTTCATTAGAGATATAATATATATCGTTTTATATAATTATCAAATAAAATAATTAGATAAACTTTAGATATTATCCACAGGGATAATGTATAGATATATTTTAATTTGCAATTGGGTACATACAAATTACAAAAAAATTTTAATAATATTTATATTAGTACCATCATTAACTGACTATTTCTGAAATATTACAGATAAAGTACACACTAAATGACTATGCATTATATACTAATGTTTTATTATATACATAACTATCCGCTAATATAGGATAAAAAGATGTGAGAGATATCTCTATTTGATCATGTAATTAAGTGGCCTAATCAAAAAGTCGGTCGAAGGCGCCTATTATTTAGCGCAACCGAGAGAGCGAGAGATTTAGCAAAAAAATGGCAACAACGACAATTTTTATGTTTCTGAGAAAGATATATGTCGCAGTCAAAAAGGAGTACACGTTCTCATTCAACTCAGTCAACTACATTGTCATAATCAGCTAGCAATTTTATTGCCAATATATATTAACTATCCTAAATAAGATACTAATCATATTTTATATTGAATGTTTTGAGGGAATGAGGAGACATTCAAGAAATAATTACTTGTTTTCATATTTAATATTTATCAATAAATCACTGAGCTTGGATGAATATAATTGTAGGAAAAAATTTTAAAATTCTAGACCTTGCCAGAGGTACGATATTAAAATAATTTATAAAATAATAATTCCATAGGACTCGATATTGGTTCACGGAGAAACAGAGAATATTATCCGGAAGAACATATGGAATATGTCCCATATTAGGAGACGGTAAGACATTTGACTTCATAATATCAGGTTTGCATATTCTGTATATTATGATAATGAGATTGAACTAAATTCATAATTCTTTTCCCCAGAATTGTGTAGCTTTTATAATTAATACTTCATGCTTTATGAGTCACATTAGTTTGTTCTGTAAACACATATCAGATACTTATAGTATAAGTAATTATCTAATATACCTTCTAATTTCATATTTACACAAATTCAATATTATATTTATAATAACCAGCATAATTTTATAGTATATAATATATGATTGACCCAATATAATAATATATATGTGAGATGTTATTTATATCTTATCTATAATAATAAGTATGACAGACATGAAATATGTTTATATATACTGTATATATGTGTATTTTTTTTTGTATTTTCATATTTTATTTATATATACAAGAGAACAATCGGCCCAGAACTATTACAAGCTACAATGTTAGAACAACTTCGACCTCAAACAAAGACGAGGGTGACCACAGGTATTCGCAACTGTGTCTGGTATAGGTGAGAGACCGTGAGCCATGCTCTCCATATGGTGCTTTGGCTCGCAGTAACACCTGCTACGTTACCAGATATATATGTTAGTTACAATCTACCTCACTATCTCTCTCACCGATTTAGGGGCGTCTGCCGTGAGCCAGATATATATGGTGTATTATCTGGAGAAAATATATTATATAAATATCAAAAAAAAAACTAAAATATATATTATCTCACATCACTTAGGGAATAGTTAATATAAATAATAGACATATATATATGTTAATTTTAATGCTCTTAATAAATTTATATTAAAAAAAGAACATTATCCAGAGTAAAAAGGGATTATAGGGGTATGGGGTGGGGATATAAACCTTTTTGGGTCATTGATTCTGCCTATGGATAGCTCATATCAGGAGTATTATGGTACTTTCAATACCTTTAAGGCGCATATAGTAGGACTTAATTGGCCACAATAAATATTATTATGAGAAACAAAAAATGTTGAGTAATATGAGACACCCCTCATATTTATTAAGGTAACTTTATTCAACCATTGAACTTTCATTTGTTTTTTTTTTTTTTTTTTTTTGGGTGGGGGGGAATGTGTCAAAACCAGCCATAATTCTATACTACTTTGCAGTGTATTGGTTGTACAGTAAGATAAAACAGGAAACTCACGCACTAGCGTAACAAACTTGTGCAAACTGATATAATAATGACGCTTTACTGTACACAAATTGAAAATGTTACTTTAAATTGTTCTGTTGGCTAGAGTCACATTTGTGACAAATATGATTTTCACTAATACCATGTCTTTAGTAAGTAAATTCCTAGCAACTTGGATTCTGAACGCGACCACTCTAAAATTTGGTATGTTTTGTGCCAAGAGGCCTGACACAATTGAAGTCCCAATGTTGATCAAAATTCAAAGTTGCCCATTTTTTGGATACCAAAGGCAAGGTCAAAATATTAATTTTCAACTCTGACCTAAAACTTTACATAAAGTTGTTTTAAATCTAATTCAAGAGGTTTTAAAATGGTATGAACCAATCAACATGCCATCAAACCGAAGATATTGAACTTCAAAGTTTGCCTTGACCTCTGAAAAATGAAACTTTTTGTTAAGTTTCATGACCTGTATCTCCAGAACCGTTTGAGCTATGACCTGGGATAAAGACTAATTCTCATTTTCCTCAAGAATCTCTGGGATGCCAAAATTCTGAAAAGTCAGAGGTCAAATTTTTTTTGATGGGATTTCCGCATGGAAATGACCCATGAAATAATATAGTATATATATATATATATATATATATATAATATATATATAATATATATATTATATATATATATTTATTATAATATATATATATATATATATGTCGACTATATATATATATATATATATATATATATATAATAACAAAATTACATTAACCTAACCAAGACTTACCTCAAATAACTTCCAAGCATTTCTAACAAAAAAAACCTACAGAACACACACATCAATAGAAAACTGCCCAATCTCCCAATCATAATGAAGTACTAAAATCACTCTCTCAACTGTATAAAATGACAAAGCAACAAACAAACCAGAAAGCAACTCGCACACATTGTGCAAAGCAGCATGTCTTCTGGAGGGATGGCACAAAATGCCATTCGATGGAAAAGTCTCTTAAAAGAAAATAAAAGTAATCATTGTTCCATGGGGTTTTGTGGCATTAAACCGTCATCAAGGGATCGTATTGAACCCTAAAAAAGTCCCCATCAGCCAGTCTTAGGTTTTCAAGGATTCTTTTTTTTTTAAACATGTTAGGGTAATGCGCACTAAACATTTTTAGCACACATTTCAATGCTCCATTTAAACCTAAATTTTATTCCCTACTTTCTTAAAAGAGCAATTATTCCAAACTAAAACCAGGAAAAGAAACCCTGAAGCTCCTCCTCTAATCGTCCAATTTCACTACTGATCCACTCTGTAAACGCCCTAGAAAAGCCTCATACAAACGTAATAAAACCACACATCAACAAACGTTTCAGCATGGCCCCCAGCAAACCACTCAACCACAACTGCTTTACAAACACTATTCAACTAATAATAGCTTAAATCTCAGGCCCCACACAAAAACATGCAGTTGACAATAAAGAGCAAGGTTGTGCAGTAGCGGCCGAGACAAGTCGTACTCACATACGACGGATAATAGAGAATTAGTGATCCCCACAATTTAAAAGAAATGTTAAAGAGTCAGCCCAATATAGAAAATCAACAAGAAGAACACATGAACAGTAAAGTATAAAAAATGCGCGTATCTCAAGGAGCAATCCTATCCCCTACCTTATTCAACTTATTCACAGAAGACCTACAAAAACCACAAATGCACCACACACCACACACATATAACAACCTATGCAGATGACATCACCATAGCCACCACACATCAGAACCTAAACACAGCAATTTTTTTGACCATACAATACATCAACCAAATTCAAACTTGGCTAACTGACAGCAGAAGTCTGCATCACCTAGTAAATCATCTATGACATTAATTAAAACAGACTGCCAATTTGGTATTACCAACCCCCTAATCTTCAAAAACAATATAGCTATCCCACTAAACAAAACACCTAAATTCTTGGAGTAACCCTGGACACATAGCCGCTACTGTGGCTCAATCGGTAGAGCATCAGTCACATGGCAAGGGCCCAGATTCGATCCCTAGTCCGAATCCTAGGTAGAAATTACCTAGAGAAGTTCCCTTCCTAGAATAGGGCTATCATCGTGAGGTGTGAGCTTTTTCTTTAAAAAAAAAAAATCTAACCTTCACAAAATACATTGAAAACGTAACATCAGCAAATGGGAAACTAAACATACAAAGAACCATAGCTGGCACTGACAATAATAAACAAATATCCATCACCATCTACAAACAATACATCTGTCCAACACTAAATTACGCATCACCTACATGCCACCCATTATTAACCAAGAGAAACATGAGAAAACTTCAAACCACCCAAAACAAGGCACTCCGAATTATAACATGCTCTACTACAACTCCATTACAACACTTACATGAAGAAACAAAAATATTACCCAGATAAATATTTAGAAATGAGAAATGATAGCCTCACAGTTCTACACTAAAACACACAACACCTTAACACCCGTGCCACACTGCACTTTCCAACCCTACTAAGCACAGGTTAAAACAATCTTCCCTAGCCTTATTATAAAACAAATTCTAAACAACATCCATCCCCACATGGCAGTACCACTTAGACAAAACAAATACCTCACCAAAATTTATTTAAGAAACCGACAACCAAGCAATTTACCAAATGAAACATCCACCAGAAATTTTATCTGAATTTGAGTCTCTTCCTGTAACAGTCCAATCATCTTTGTACAAACTAAGATGCGGCCATCACCCAAGCCCGGAAGACCACTAAATATATATTCTTAAACTTAATCAGACCACATCAAACATCTGCACAAAATGCAACCAGGCCCTGAAAACTTGCTTCCTTCTAGAGTGTCCAGCTAACCATCATCATAGAGCAATCTCTGACATCACAAATCTAAGCGATATATATATATTATATATATATATAATAATATATATAATATTATATAATATAGATATAATATTATATATATAATAATATATAATAATATATATATATATTATATATATATATATATATATATATATATATATATATATATATATAATAATATATATATTAGGGATGGCCGGATATCAGATAGGCCGGATACCGGATATCCGGCTGGAAGTTAAACGGATATCCGGCCGGATCGGTCGGATATTCGGCAGTCTGTTATATATATATATAATATATATATAATAATATATATATAATATATATATATTATATATATATATATATAGTATATATATATATATATATATATATTATATACCGTATATATATATATATATTAAATTTATATTCAGATTATATTCAGAGTTATGTTACAGCGGTGTATCAACCGTACGGGATGTTTAAGTATGAAAATTGTAAGAATATAGTTTCGATTATTTAATTCATTAAGGAGGATGGGATAATGTTACGCTTGATGTCTCGACTCGCAATACAAAACCGCGCACTAATATGCGAATTTCGAATGGGATTATATTTTTTTGGCTTCTGTGAAATGCACACAAAAAATGAGGTGGGCTCTTCCTCACGACATTTTTTTGATACGGTTGTTCGTTTCCACGCAATGTACCCCATAACGGCGTCAATGTTACCACAATAGTTTTAAACGTGGAATGTGAAAAGGTTGAAGGAAAACAATGGTATCAAGACTGCTCAATATATTCGTACCTTGTAATGTATAATGTTGTTTAATATTATCATGAACAATTACACCCTATGAATCATATCACAGCATGCAAGCAGGGAGACGAATTTCAGGTCGTTCACTTGTACTACACGTTAGTTTACAAATGTTGTTCGAAGACGCTTCCATCCACGCGAAGTCGCGAATACATGCCTCATCTCTGGCGCCAGGTTTCATTGCATGGCAAAATGACAGGTGATGCCGGGTGATTTCCTAAATATGTTGGATTCGGCGGCGGAAGATCATCGCGGCGAGGTCTGGGGTCAAATGACACAGGCGTACACGGTATGTTTGAGATACCCCCACAGAAAGTAGTCCAGTGGTGTTAAGTCGGGAGAACGCGCAGGCCACGGAAATGGGACCAGATCTTCCGATCTATCTTCCCGGAATAGATTCTGTCCAGGTAGGGTCGTCACTATAGCTGCTTTATGTGCTGGGCACCCATTGTGTTGGTAATAATAATTCTACGTTGTGTTCTAAGTATATTCATCACGGAAGTCACAAGGACGGTCCTGCAGGAATGAGGTAAAGCGCTGTCCCTGTCAATTCCTCGAAGAAGTAAGGCCAGATAATCCTACTATGAGTATACCACAACAAATGTTGACTGAGTATGAGACCTGTTGTGGCTTTAGTGAATGTTATATGGGGGTTGTTTCCGCCAATGTCTGAAGTTCCACCTGTTATACATCCCGTTATGTAAAGCGCGATTCATCGGTCCATAAGATATTTTCCAATAAGTCCCGTACATCCATTAAGTACATCCATTAAAAGGCAATCAATGACAGCCAGAATCCCAGCCGCCTTTTTTGGTCTCCACGATGCAAACCATGCAAAATGTATGGCCTATTGGATACATGTTGATCTGCAACACGAATCCGTCGAATGGCTTCCTTCGATATTCCTAAGACCGAACTAGTGCCGTAATGAGGACGTTGGATTTTCATGGGTGTATAGCGGAACGTCCAGTTCGACGTCGAATGTACGGACACGACCCCTCTCGCGTATGTGATGAGGGGGTTTGAACCTTGAACCCTTGTACCTTGAAACGTCCTTGTAAATCTGATGGAATCCCATGTGCTGGGCAGTCCGTCGATGTGGGATAACGTTGTCACATATTAATGCAGCAGCTCTGGGCAGCATTCCTGGTTTTGCGTAATGTACACCTCCAACATGTCACTTTCTGTCCTGCGTATACTGGTCACGGTGCATGTTCCAAATGTATGGCTCTGACTAAACAAACCACTCTGAAGTTATACGTTTCACTACACTTTATTACGCATTAATTTGTAGGTTATGACATACCCTCCATATGATAAATGTGAATGTGTACAACCAACTAACAGTTATCATATGGAGGTTATGTCATAACCTTCAAATTATGCGTAATAAAGTGTAGTGAAACGTATAATTCAGAGTGGTTTGTTTATCAGAGCCATAAATTTGGAACATGCCACGTGACAGTATACGCAGGACAGAAAAGCGTGACATGTTGGAGGTGTACATTACGCAAAACAGGAAATGCTCGCAAGAGCTGCATGCAAGAATATGGAAACGTTATCCACATCGCGATCTGCCCAGCCACATGGGATCCATAGAGTTTACAGACGGTTCCAAGGTACAGGGTCGATAGTCCTTCAACCCCCTCATCACCTACGGGAGGGGGGTCGTGTCCGTAAATTCGACGTTCGAACTGGACGTTCCGCTATACACCCATGAAAAATCCAAACGTCCCATTACGGCAGCTAAGTTTCGGTCTTAGGAAATATCGAAGGAGCATTCGACGGGATTCCGTGTTGCATATAACATGTATCCATTTAAGCCATACATTGTGCATGTTTGCATCGTGGAGACCCAAAAGGGCGGCTGGGATTCGTGGCTTTCATTGATTGCCTTCTAATGGATGTACCGGACTTATTGGAAAATATCTTATGGACCGATGAATTTCGCTTTACCAATAACAGTATGTATAACAGGTGGAACTTCAGACATTGGGCGGAAACAAACCTCCATATAACATTCACTAGCCATCACCAGATCTCATACTCAGTCAACATTTGGTGTGGTATACTCAATAGTAGGATTATCGGGGCTTACTTCTTCGAGGGAATTTGACAGGACAGCGTTACCTCGCATTTCCTGCAGACCGTCCTTGTTGACTCTGTGCTGATCCTACTTTAAGAAGCACAACAACGAAGAATGTATTACTAACATGATATGTGCCCAGCACATAATGCAGCTAAAGTGACGACCTACCTCGACAGAACCTTCCGGGAAGATAGATCGAAGATTCTGGTCCATTTCCGTGGGCCGCCTGGCGGCGTTCTCGTCGACTTAACACCACTGGACTCTTTCTGTGGGGGTATCTCAACATACCGTGTACGCTGTGTTTCATGACCCATCGTAACCTCGCCGATGGATCCCTTCGCCGCGAAATAACCAACAAATTTAGGGAAATCAACACCGGCACACTGTCATTGCCATGCAATGAAACCTGGCGCAGAGAGCTGAGGCATGTTATTTCGCGAACTCGCGTGATGAAGGTCTTCGAATCACCCATTTGTAATACTGTAATGTACAGTTGAACGACCTGAAATTCTTCTCCTTTTGGCATGCTGTGGATATGATTCCTAGGTGTATTGTTATGATAATATTAACAACATTATTACATTAATAGGTACGGATATATGGAGCTGTCTTGAATACCAATGTTTTCTTCAACCTTTTCACATTCACTGTTTAAAACTATTGTTTAACATTGGCGCGTTATGGGTACATTGCGTGGAAACGAACAACCGTATCAAAAAATGTCGTGAGGAAGAGCCCACCTCATTTTTTTGTGTGCATTCACAGAAGCATAAAAAAATATAATCCATTCGAAAATTCGCATGTTGTGCGCGTTTTTTTATTGCGAGTGCGCAGACTCAACGTAACAATATCCCCATCCTCCTTAATGAATTAAATAATCGACTTATATTCTTACACATTTTTTTTCATACTTAAACAACCCGTACGGTGATACACCGCCGTAACATAACTCGTGAGACAGCCCTGTTATAGCATATAAATAGTATATAGTATATATACGGTATATATATATATAAATATATATAAATAATATATATATATATATAATATAGTTATATATAATATATTATATTATATATATATATATATATAGTAACAGACTGCCGGAATTTCCGACCGTATACCGGTATCCGGCTAATTCACTATCCGATTTCCAGCCGGATATCCGGTATCCTAATTCACTATCCGCCCCATCCCTAATATATATATATATATATATATATATTATATATATTAGTATATATAGAATATATATATAATTTATAATATATATATATATATATATATATATATATATAATAATTATATATTATATATATATATATATTATATATATTATATATATATATATAGCTATATATATATATCGCTTTAGATTTGGTGATTCGAGGATTGCTCTAGATGATGGTTGCTTGGACACTCTAGAAGGAAGCCAAGTTTTTCAGGGCCTGCGTTTGCATTTTGTGCAGATGTTTGATGTGGTCTGATTAAGTTTAAGAATATATATTTTAGTTGGTCTTTCCGGGCTTTGGGATGATGGACTCATCTTAGTTTGGTAAAAGATGATTGGACTGTTACAGGAAAGAGACTCAAATTCAGATAAAATTTCTGGTGGCATGTTTCATTTGGGTAAATTGCTTGTCGGTTTCTTAAATAAATTTTGGTGAGGTATTTGTTTTGTCTAAGTGGTACTGCCATGTGGGGATGGATGTTGTTTAGAATTTGTTTTATAATAAGGCTAGGGAAGATTGTTTTAACCTGTGCTTAGTAGGGTTGGAAAGTGCAGTGTGGCACGGGTGTTAAGGTGTTGTGTGTTTTAGTGTAGAACTGTGAGGCTATCATTTCTCATTTCTAAATATTTATCTGGGTAATATTTTTGTTTCTTCATGTAAGTGTTGTAATGGAGTTGTAGTAGAGCATGTTATAATTCGGAGTGCCTTGTTTTGGGTGGTTTGAAGTTTTCTCATGTTTCTCTTGGTTAATAATGGGTGGCATGTAGGTGATGCGTAATTTAGTGTTGGACAGATGTATTGTTTGTAGATGGTGATTGGATATTTGTTTATTATTGTCAGTGCCAGCTATGGTTCTTAGTATGTTTAGTTTTCCATTTGCTGATGTTTGTTTTCAATGTATTTTGTGAAGGTTAGATTTTTTTTTTTAAAGAAAAAGCTCACACCTCCGATTGATCAGCCCTATTTCTAGGAAGGGACTTCCTTCTAGGTAATTCCTACCTAGGATTCGCTAGGGATCGAATCTGGGCCCTTGCCATGTGACTGATGCTCTACCGATTGAGCCACAGTAGCGGCTATGTGTCCAGGGTTACTCCAAGAATTTAGGTGTTTTGTTTAGTGGGATAGCTATATTGTTTTTGAAGATTAGGGGGTTGGTAATACCAAATTGGCAGTCTGTTTTAATTAATGTCATAGATGATTTACTAGGTGATGCAGACTTCTGCTGTCAGTTAGCCAAGTTTGAATTTGGTTGATGTATTGTATGGTCAAAAAAATTGCTGTGTTTAGGTTCTGATGTGTGGTGGCTATGGTGATGTCATCTGCATAGGTTGTTATATGTGTGTGGTGTGTGGTGCATTTGTGGTTTTTGTAGGTCTTCTGTGAATAAGTTGAATAAGGTAGGGGATAGGATTGCTCCTTGAGATACGCCATTTTTTATATTTACTGTTCATGGTTTCTTCTTGTTGATTTCTATATGGGCTGCTCTCCCTGAAGTTGGATAACCATTTCTTTAAATTAGTGGGGATACTAGATTTCATTATTTTGTGAAGTAGATTGTCTCGGGACTGTATCAAAGGCTTTGTTTATGTCAACTGCTATAGTGTTTTGTGTGAGGGCCTGAGATTTAAGCTATTTATTATTGGTTGAATGGTGTTTGTGAGAGCAGTTGTGGTTGAGTGGTTTGCTGGGGGCCATGCTGAAACGTTTGTTGATGTGTGGTTTTATTACGTTTAGTATGAGCTTTTCTAGGGGTTTACAGAGTGGATAGTAGTGAAATTGGACGATTAGAGGAGGAGCTTCAGGGGTCTTTTCCTGGTTTTAGTTTTGGAATAATTGCTCTTTTCAAGAAGTAGGGAATAAAATTTAGTTTAATGGAGCAGTTGTAAATGTGTGCTAAATGTTTTAGTGCGGCATTACCTAAATGTTTAAAAAGTAGGTTTATTTGAGATGCTAGGTCTGGTTGATGGGGAGTTTTTAAGGGTCTATACTGTTTTTCATGACGTTATTATTTCTATTGTTTGGTCATGATTACTTTTATTTTCTTTTAAGATTTTTTTTTTTTTATTTTCCTGTTTTGTGGGTTGTGTACACAGTTTATGGCTGCTTTGCAAATTGTGTAGCGAGATGCTTTCTGGTTTGCTTGTTGCTTTGTCATTTATACAAGTTGAGAGAGTGGATTTTTTAGTATTCATATGTGGGAGATTGGCAGTTTTCTATTGATGTGTGTGTTCTGTAGGTTTTTTTGTTAGAAATGCTTGGAAGTTATTTGAGGTAAGTGCTTTGGTTAGGTTTGTAATTTTTGTGATTTATATATATTATATATATAATATTATATATATATACTATATACTAATATATTATATCTATAGTAATATATATATATATAATATTATATCTATATAATATTTTAATATATATATATATATTATATTATATATATATCATGGGTCATTCCATGCGAAATCACTCAAAAAAATTTGACCTCTTGATTTTCAGGAAATTTTGCATCCCAGAGATCTTGAGAAAATGAGAATTGTCTTTATCCCAGGTTCATAGCTCAAACGGTTCTGGAGATACAGGTCATGAAACTTAACAAAAAGTTCATTTTTCAGAGGTCAAGGCAAACTTTGAAGTTCAATATCTCAGCTTCTGCTCCCCCTACAATGATTATATTCATACCATTTTAAACCTCTTGAATAGATTTAAAACTTTATGTAAAGTTTTAGGTCAGAGTTGAAAATAATATTTTGACCTTGACCTTTGGTATCAAAAAATGGTCACTCTTGATTTTGATCAAATTGGACTCAAATTGGTCAGCCTCTTGGCACAAAACATACCAAATTTTAGAGTGGTCGCTAGTTCAGAATCCAAGTTGCTAGGAATTTACTTACTAAAGACATGGTATTAGTGAAAAATCATATTTTGTCACAAATGTGACTCTAGCCAACAGAACAATTTAAGTAACATTTCAATTTGTGTTACAGTAATAGCGATCATTATTATATCAGTTTGAAAGTTTTTCTATTAAGTTTTTATGCTGAAGTCTGTTTTTATAGAAAAAGTAATAATATGGCTGGTTTGACACATTCCCCCCCCCCACCAAAAAAAAAAAAAAAAAAAAAATCAATGGTCAATGGTGGTCAAGCCACTACCAACATTTTTTTCAAACATTTGGCATTTCCCATCGCTAAGGAGCCACTCCTGATAGCTCAGCAGAACAAGCCAAAGGTTCCACCCACCCATCCTTTTCTTGAAATGTTCTTTAAAATTGTAGGTATAAAATAAATGCTTTTATACAATTCAGTGAAGAGATGATTTGATGTACCCAATTTGACTTGCTTTATGTGTATAGATCAATAAACATTTGACCTGCTTTTCAGAATTTCTGAAGCTTTATTAATTTCTATATGTTATTTTGTAAGTTCTTCCATTCGTAGTAATAGGATCAACAACTATGAGAACATCCACATATGGCACTACTAAAATATCTGGTTTTAATGGATAGTGGAATGAAATAGAAGGATTACTTCTTAAGTATCTGAATGTTTCAAGAACACATGCAAGCAACCATTTATTGTCATAAATTGCTGTTACAAATCCCTTGACATCTTCAAATTTAATTTCTTTAGCCTCTTTTGTAACTCTCACTATTTTTGATGCTTGAAACTGTCCTTACTTCCAGTTCTACTTGAGATACAGGAACAAAACTGTGTAGTTTCTGAGACCTTGGAATTTTTTTATAAATTTTTAAATCGCTCTTCTAAATCTAACTTTCCTTTTTTCCATTCAGCAGTTGTTGAATAAATGAAGTATATTTCTTGAATGTTCTCTCTTCCAAATTCAAATAACTGTCTTGGTGTTATAATTTGGCTGTTATAAGGGCGCTGAAGACTTGCCTGTGCAGCTAGTCTTTTTACAGTACCACTGAGACTATCACATGGTCCTTTACCATGGGAGGTTGCAAAAAAGTGTCATTGTGCTTTGATTCGAAAGTCAGTTAAGTGATGGCATAAATTTATAAAATTTTTGTAATTTTTGTACTGAGTTACTGCTCCATCTGAAAAATATATCATTTTACTAATATTGAATTATAAACGAATTCTAAGATAATCAGTTTCCTTTGATACAAGTGAAAGGCTACTGTGTCATGATAGAGGCAGTCAGAGATAACCAAATTTAGATGCTTCACTACTTCTCCATCCCTATAGTAACAAATAAAGGGATGCAATGTTGCTTGAGCATTATTGTAATGGAATCCTTGTGCAGCATCCTGAACAATTGAATAATTTTCTGAAAAATCTAAGTAACCAATACCTCGCCTTTTTTAAAACCTTCCCTCCTCTTAGAGCAGAATATTGACTGTTGTTTAGCTATAAAATCATGCCTCTTCAATATTGGAGTTCTTCTACATAATTCATCAGTAAATTTATCTGTATTTTGTATAAAAGTAAATAGGGTTGTTCTATCAGTTGATACCCATTGTAAATACTGTACTTCATCGATCAAGTTATCATGAGATATTTTTGATAACCACTATAAAATGATCTATTAAATTGATGCAATTTGGACATTGACTAAAAAAGCAGTCATGTGTTGGAGGATTGCACAAAATTTCATCCAAGCATTTTTTATCAAATGAAATTAGTCTATTTCTATTGTAAGAAATGGCAGATGTGTTCCATCAATCATGCTTCACATTTTCATATATTGTGCATAGACATACACCTGCTAGGACACACACTTTTGGTCTAAGATCAGCAAACTTTGAGAAACTAATTTTAATATCTGGATTTCTGGACTTGACAATTTGTGAGCTTCTTTCAAATTGCAAAGTATAAGGTGTTTCTGTTCCTGAACCCTTGCACCTTCTTTTATAACCATCTTAAAATCTATTTTCCCTGGCATAATTCTGCTAACTTCTTCACTTTTATAAAATGTAATAACTTTTTCCTCTATG
>JABUQX010129994.1:25000-28809 GCA_015478945.1 Trachelipus rathkii
TATTATCTGTCTGGAACGATAGTTGCTGAACATTATTTTGCCCCCCCCCCCAAGAAAAAAAAAAAAAGAATCCCCCCCCCGTAGTGAGTATTGACTATGTCTAATATGAGGCAAGAAGGATCATTCGAGAAAGTCGGAAACTAAAGTGAAAGAGTTTCTATTCTTCGCGATCACTAGTTTCTAGGGAGACATTGGCTACAACAGGTCTTTATTTTTGCTTGCAGAACTCCTGTACCAGCATGAAATTCTTATTGCGCACTAGAAACCAGGATTTCCTGGAGAGCTTTGGGAAACGATTTCGAAGCCAAATATGAAGACAGTCAATACACATGAGTGTTTATTACTCAAGGACCAGCATCGGAAACCATTGCGCCTGAGAAATGTTTTTCTCGAGTGCTCAAGGATGAAGATTTTCGGGGTCAGAAAGAAAAATGCTTGTCTCCAACTGACCAAGGCGAAACCCCTAACACTGGGAGAAAGGGTAATAATTATATATATAGTAATATATATATATTATATAGTGTATATAATATATATATATATTACAAACGTAGTATATATATATATGTATTAATTATATCTTCTATATATATATTATATATATATTAGTTATATAATATATATATATAATCATATCTTTAGTATTATATTATATTATATATACTATTATATATTATATTATAATATATTATATATATATATATTATAATTATATATATATATATATATATTTATTATATATATATATACTTGATATTATATATATTATATATACTATATATAATATATATATTATATATATTATATAATAGTAACGACTTGTACGTGAGATGGACGTCAGCGCAGAATCATACTTACGACGTCATTTGTTATATAGATGGGATTTAAGTATAAAGATGGTTGATGAAATGTTTCTGATCCCGCCTAATGAAGATTTGCTCTCTTTTTATGAGGTCGTATAGGCAATTTTAGGCAACAATATATATATTATATTATATATATATATATATATTATATATATATTATATGTATATATTATATTTATTATATATATATATATATATATTATAAGTTACGATACTATATACTATACGTATATAATTATATATAGATTCAAATGACATGTGCGATACCATAACAGTAACGTGCAATCGTGCAGAGCTAAACAAATGGCCACCAGCCACCACACGGAAACACAAACAACAAAAACACATATTGAGGAAAAATCTTCGTTTTGCCACTCATTATATCTTTATTTGACATTAGTTATGCCTTATCTATTCTTGATCTGTATTGCTCATTTATTGGTAAGGATCATATTATATATTCATTGCTTATGTAAGTATGTTCCTATTTCTTTATGAATATTTGTTGCTTACTTGCTTTGTCTTCGGGTACTTGTGAATTTTGGACGTCTTTTACGAAGGAGGATATTTTTTGTGATAGATATGCTTTTGAAGGCTTAAACAAAGAAAAAAAATTGATCCTTTCCAATAAAGATCAGAAGAACATAAGGGAATGCCAGAATATTAAAGGAAGGGCAGAAGATATTATTTCTATTTAATAAGTGTGTTGGTTTGTTGATTGAGTTGTCTTTGCTGTTGTTCGTTGCTCTGTATTGTCCTGTTAGTTTTAAGTTGTTGTTGATCTTGTAGTTGTTCTATGTTAGTTGTATTTGCTTGTGTAGATTGTTGTTTGTTGTTGTTTCGGTGTTGATTCTGATTGTTAAAATACTTTTGTTATGGTTGTTGTTATGTTTTGTTATTTGTTTTGTTGTTTTTGTTTTTATGTTTTAATTTGTTTTCTTATGAAATTAAACATTTTGATTGTTGTTGTTGATGTTGATGTTGTTTTTGTTGTTGGTTTTGTTAGTTGTTGCTTTGATTTGTTTGTTTGTTGATAAATTGTTGATTTTGTTATGTTGTTGTTGTTGTCTGTTGTTGTTGTTGTGTTGCTTGTTGTTTGTGTTTGTAACTTGTTAGTAATTGTGTATGTTCGTATGTCTGATTGTTATTGTTGTTTATTTGTCTGTGTTGTTTGGAGTTGTTGTTGTGTCGCTTGCTAGTTGTATTGTTGTTAGTTGGTTGTTGTTGTTGTTGTTGTTGTTGTTGTTTTGATTGTTGATTGTTGTTGTAATATGTAGTTTGAGTCCTTATTAGTATCTGAATGTAGTTGTAGTTGTCATGCTATGCTTTAGATTGTTAGTTGTCTACTGATTCGGGTATCCTCCGGGATTAAGTTTGTCAGAATTGGCAGTTAGTTGTTGCTTGATTTGTCTGTTGTTGTCGGTTAGTTGATTTGTTGTTCGGGTGCGTAGATCTATGTTGTTAGTTGTTAGCTCACTGTTTGTGTGTGTCATGTTGTCTCGATTCCGAAGTCTGTTGTGAGAGTGCTCATGTTTGCTCTCGATATCGAGTTAGTGTAGTATAGCTAATGGTAGTGAGAGATTGTATGGAGGCAGGTAATGTAGATGTTGCGTGCTGCGTTTGCTTTTCGAGGTTGTGTGTACTGCGCTCGCTCTGTATTGTCATGTTGTTGTTGTTGTTGTTTGCTTATTGATTGGTGTGTTGTAGTTCGTTATTGATTTAATGTTGAATTATATATAGTGTGGAAGATTTAAAATGTACCAAGTCAAGTAGTCAAAAAGGGGGGAAGAATAAATAAGGGCCCCTTTACTTATGTAATATAAAATTTTTGATAGGTATATTGAATATAAATAAACACTGTTTTTATAACTTGCCGTAAGCCTAGCAGACGATAGAAAAGTATATTATGGTATATATATTATTATGTAATAGATTTAAGTGAGTAATATGTAGATTTGTTCCAAAGATCCGTAGTCTTATCTTGACTTGTTGACGTAAAGATCTAACTTTTCAAATGTAATTGTAAGTAATGAAAAGAGTGCAATTTATGATGGAAGTATGAATTAGTAGCAGAATCATCAGATATCCTGGGAAGTGGAAAACAATTTAATGGTTAATTATTCATCTTCTCTGAATAGGATATGAATGAATGGTTTGTAGAATTAATCGTAAAGCAACGCCATAGATGATATAGTTTTTTATTAAGAATCTAACTGTAGAGAAGGTCAAAAGGAAATTAACTAAGGAGTAGAAGGGAATAGATAATCTCATAAGGAGTGTAATTGGGAAATGAAACGCTATTACATCAATACCATATATACTAAAGATCATTTACTTTACGATATTTATTGTCCACGTAGAAAGATACAAAAATATATTAATTTACAAAACCATTCTTATCTATGATATTTATTACCTCGATCTACTAATACTATTTGTCTCTATCATATTATCTATACCTTATTATCAACTACTATTATATATTATGATAAACTTTATCTACTATATATATTTTTAGGTTTTTCAATATTTAAAAGATTATTTTCTATTAAATTAATTAGATATTTTATCATGGCGACTTCTTCTCATGATAGGGTGCTATTGCCTTGGTAGTTTAGACACACAGCTCTTCTATCTTCGTCTGGCGACAAAAACTACTTGTCATCCGTATGATATGCAACTCGGGGAAAGAACTTGGCTTTCTTATTTGTTCGAGACTCTTTAAGGGTCTTCTCATGCAATGGGTCACCATTTCCGTATTTTGGGGGGGGGAAGTCTCGGGTTGTACTGATCGAGTACAGAGATACGATATAACTCAGTCAAACAGTCTTCTTCTGAGTCTTATTATTCTGGTGCAATCACACCTAAATCTCTTTTAGGATGGCTTAATCGCAATCAGCTACGACTCATCTTAATGTACCTGTGTATTATATCAGTTCTGCA
>JABUQX010129995.1:0-37107 GCA_015478945.1 Trachelipus rathkii
ATTCTAATGTGGTGTGAATAACAAACAAGACCCAATATGTTTTTTCTCTACTGCAATTAATTTTTTGCCAGTTGTATAGTTATGCAATGTGAGATCACTATATTTTACAGCATAAAACGTATTGTTCTTATTTGAAAATATTATTCTTTGAAGGGAACTAAAAGGGCGGCAAGCGGTCTCACGTCGGGGAGAAAATTTTTATTACGCTCTCACTAGCTTCCTTTAGAATATAGAGGCATAGGAAAAAATCCAATGTCATCTTGGAATTTATTTGTATACGAAATCTTAGCCACAGTAGTTTTTTGTGGAACAACTGACTATTGTTTATTAACAAATGAGAAAAATTAATTTTTACCGTAGTTGAATTTTTGACTCCGTAGAGGGCCCCTTCAACCTCCGGGGCCCTCACCGATGCGGCGGCCTACGCGGACCCGTTTCGCGCCACTACAGTTTCTCTGACACGTTAGTATTGTAAACTTCCAAATAGTAATATTACGCACTGCTTTATATTAATGTGTTTTAAGAATTGGTATTTTAGTTACGCACATTCTCGAAATTTATAAAAAAAAATCCCAGCTACGATCCGTATTTATTCGTCAATGTGTATGCGCTTAGTCGTGCGAATCAGCCTTATCAGATGATAAAAATATAAAAAATCAGCGGGCTAGCAAATGGTCAATGGAGCAAAACGATGATGAAATACTTGATAAAAGCACAGCATTTGGAAATAAATAAACGTATCTGCTCTTCTGGGTCTACAAGTAAAGACTAGTCACCCGCAATAAGTAGGGCGTAACAAGCAGCGCGCTCGAATAAATAGTCAATATCGAGTTATAACTTTATAGGACATGCGAGACTAAAATATTATGCGATTACACAATGTAGAGAGGATCGATTACATATGTAAGCACTCGATATCATTTATTATTGATAAAATTTTACATCAGAAATAAGAGAAACATGTTTGAAAAAACCATGATCCTTTGCAAGGAGGAGATAAAAAATAAAAAAAGGAAAGAGAAAAAAAAAAGATTTTCACGGTGTATGCTATCAACGTACAAAGATGAGCCAACGTGTAATAATTATTATGACCTATCACATTTTATTACGCCATCGAGAAACTACCAATTTTTTGGTAGTCCTCTACTGCGGAATGATAATAGGCATTGCCGCTAACCTTGTAATTTCCATCAAAATTTTTCAACACTATTTATAAGCTCTGCTGCCCATTATCGCTAGCAAAATTTTTTCTTAAGTATTTGGCTCACCGCAAATTTGGCGGATTGCGGACTTAGATTGCGGAACGTTTACCAGCCCATTGTATATATACTAATGTACTATATAGTAATATATTTACTATAAACATAATATATAAATTAAGTATTTTAGGCACATAAATATAATGCGACTGTCTATATATAGTATATATATCACTTTATATATATAATATATACTTATATATATATTAGTATATTATATATATATATAATTAACCATTAGAATTATATATTATATATCTTATATATATATTCTTGTGTCAGCCTCCCGTATTAGATGTCCCCCATGTATGGTAAAAAAAAAACTAAGAATGATGCTACGTAAAAACGAATAGTAACTATGTGCTTGAAAAGATCAGTGCTCTCGCACATTGTAATGGTAGGAAAATTATTGACACGCAATGCAACATTATAGCATGAAAGTGAAAAGGAATAGGGCATATTAATAATAAATAACTAAAAGAGAGAAATAAAATTACAATGCACGCACTCTCTCTATAAAAAAAGTAGCATAATCAATAATAATTCTCTCTCACGTCTCAACATATCATAATGCGCGCCAACACTGTTCGCGTTCCAAAGTCATGAGCTCGCCCCAATATTCTGTGTGCTGTGCTTCATTTAAGGCGACAGAACGAGTACGTGAGCGCTACACACATCTACACATACACACATCATGCACAAGCATACACACAGATACAAACATTAACATGGTAATGTATAACAACACATAACAAAAATTTAAGGCCAAAATTTTTAGCGCTACGACATAACTATATAAAATCAAAGTTCTTTGAGTAATTTACAATGATAGGTAGACGTCTCTACAGTGAGAAATATAAAATTTTTTTTTAGATGACCTGACCTGACGCTAAACCTAAAACTATAAAATTAATTAATCAGTTAATTTTTAATTTAACTATTTAATTTTTATTTTTTTAATTTTTTTATTATTTTTGCCGAGGAGTTTAGTTTTTTTTCACCACAGAAGAGTATTGGGAAAAGGATATAAGGAAAAACGTTTATTTTTTAATGGTATCATTTATAAATTAAGGTTTTGGAAACGTACGATTATATTATTTTTTGGAGTTATTTATTAAATTAATAATATTAATTTTTTTTTTTTAGTTTCTTGCTTTTTTACAATGTACGCTAAATTCAAAAATATGTTAGTTTTTAAGTAGATATAGTGTTTTTTTTTTTAGATACAGGGGGCACCTAATCTGGAGACAGGCATAATATATATATATAAATATAATATATATATATATATATATATATTATATATATATTACTTATATATATTATATATATATATATATTATATATATAATATATATTATAATATATATAGTATAAGTTATAGCTAAGTATACGCGGTATCATAAAAGTGCAGATCAGTGCGGGGTGACGTTGGCACACTTTAGTATAACTTCGTCTCCCCATCTTTCCGCGCCCTAAACTAACACTTTTTGGAAGCTGTTTTTTAGAATCCAGAGCCCTACTATAGTAGATCATAAAGCACATCTAACAAAAATAATAATAGTTATCTAATAATCATAGTTTTTATAAGTTTAAATAAAGTGAATATTTTGACTCACCTTGAAGGAGTGAATCGGACCACCATTGTGGGGTGAATTGGGGGGCCATCTTTTTAAATTCCTCTTTTATGTCTCAAATTCAATTTTATATTTTAATTTTTACTTATATAGAAATTTTTATTATATAAATTAGTAAATAAGTAATTAAAATTTTTAATAAATGATAAATAAAATAAGAAATAAAATGTGGTGGCCCAATTCACCCATTCGTGGACCAATTTTGACACTTTTTTGAATTCCATATTTTCCATATAAATTTCATTTTTTATTTAAATTTTTACTTAATATAAGTACTGTTTATTATATAGACATTAGCTTATACGTAAATAAAAATATTGACTGTAATACTCATAAAATAAGAATAATAATGAGTGGCCCCGAATCATTGTTAATGCATGCAATTTTTATTGGGGGATGAAATCGGGCCAAGTTAGGCCCAGTGATTTAACCACTATGCACTGTTTGGAAACAAAAATTTAGTTTGCCAGTTTAAAAGCTAACATACTCAACTGTATAGCACTGAAGAAAATATATAATTAAAATCTGTCGATAACTTTTTTCATTTAAAACAAAAGTTAAAAAAAACTCGCATTTTTCAAAATGTGAAATTCTATTTAGGACATTTTATACACTAATCTTTTTATTGTTTTAAAAATATAAAAACTATCTAGAATTAAAAGAAATCTTAAATAAAAACTTGAAGTACTACCACGATGAGCAAAATAATTTTTTTTATTTAGTCACCCGCCCACGCTATAATAACAGACTGGCCGGATATTCCGGTATCGCGGCTATCCGGGCTAATTCACTATCCGATATCCGGTCGGATATCCCCCGGTTTTTTTAAACTTTTTTTTTCCCAGCCGGAAAAAAACCGGATATCCGGTATCCGGCTATCCGGCTAATTCACTATCCGGCATCCCTGAATATAATAATATATCTTTTCTTTTCTTTCTCACCTTCCTCTTTGCCAGATTGGGGGTAAGGTCTTGTACAAGCATCGGAAAAGAAAAAAGCAGTAGGAGAACATGACAACGTCGAAAAGAAAGCCAGCCCTTACCGTCCCCCTCTGTACCATTAATTAGAGAGAGCTCGTCACAGACAGAAATCCACCCTAGAGCATCATAGGAACCGCGACGGACCCTCACCTATGGTAAATCGTCATGTAAGGGTTCATTCCCCTGGCCCAGGTGGGCCACAACCATGCCCCCATACAAAACTCCGCCATTCTCTCCAATCATGCACCTTTATTCTCGCCTCTGCCAAACTCACATTTCTCTCCTTCAGACATTCGTCACCAGTGACTCAATCCACTTTCTCTTCGGTCTCCCAGCCGTCCAACACACTCTCCACTATACATCCGCTTACCAACCGACTTTCATTCCATCCTTTCCACATGACCCAAACCATCTCAACATACGCTTTTCATTTATTCCTCTCATTTACCCTTCTTCACACCACAACTCTCTAATACGTTCATTCCTCATTTTATTAATTCTTTTCACACTGCATGCCCTAAGATTGTCCATCTGAACACATTGAACTTTAAGATCTATACTTCTTATTCCAGAACATAGTCCTCACTACTATACAATAACAAGGTAACAACATACCCTCATGTAAGACTCTAGCGCACTCAAGACTTAGTCCCTTTACATTCACCAACGATTTAATTGCACCAGCCACCTTCCTGCCATTCACAACTTTCCTACTACACTCTGCATCATCCATCATCCGTTACCTTCTCATCCAACACATACGTTAAATTTAAACTCAACACTTGCTCCAGCTGCTCATCATCTAACATAACTTCACACTGAGGCTGTCCTCACTCAGCAACCATAACCCCTAGCTCTTATCTACGTTTACTTTCAAACCCCTCCTTTACATACCCTGCCCAAATCTGCTCCACCAATCCCCTCAAACTCTCTTCAGACTCGCCACACACAGAACCAAACATCATCCGCAATCACAATAAGGTAGGGCACCCTCACTCCTCTCCATATCCTCCATCATTTCTAAACACCATTTCTGCCAATCCCACCTCCGAATCTTTCAATAACCCCATCCATATAACACATTGAATACCAAGGAGACATAACAAACCCTGTCTCACTCCGCTATTAATCTAAACCAATCCCATTGACACCATTTATTCTTACAACACGCTTCACTTCGTCATACATACTTTTGATTCATTCAGAAGCCTACCACCACACATGATATCACTAATAACCTGCCATAAAGCTTTCCCTCATTACTCTACATACGCCTGTTGTAAATCCATAAAAACCTAAATACAATTTAATTCTTCTTCTCCCTCATTTTCCTCAATTATTTGTTTCATGTAAAGATTTGATCCACACATCCTCTACACTCCTAAACGCACCTTGGTTTTCACCAATCAGTCCTGCAGATCCACTCGACGCACTCTTTCGACCAAAAATACCAGCATATACTTCCCTAACACACTCAATATATTATATATATATTATATATATATATATATATATATATATAAATATATATATATATATATATATATATATATATTATGATATTAAATAAATATATTATATATAATACATCTTGTGAATCATAATAGATTGATTACTACTTCATTATCAATCGATTGATGTATCTTTTTCAGTTTTCTATTAATAAAATAAACCTTTAAAAACGTAGTCTGGCAAAATATAAGGTTCATTTTTTTTTATTTCGCCAAGATTTAGGGTGGACAAGGGCTCCCCTGCCCCTCCCCCTGTATACGCCCATGAATAAGAGTATTGTTTAACCAATTGGGCCCAGCTGCTTCGACGCGCTCGCTCGGCCGTTTCAGGTCTCAAATTTCCTGTTCTGCTGATTGGTTAATGTACTTTTTTTAAATTCGAAGCGTTTTCGAGTCGATTTGGCACAAGGGGCTGCACTCGGGTTCTGGAAACGAGCTATAGTATATTCCTTTTTTACTTATAAATTTATTGATACCGCTTATCCAAATTTTGGCTTAGAACTAAAAGCTCACGTATGGATAAGTGACAAGAATGGAAGATAGTTCTAAGAGATATGAACTCCACTGTGTTAATGCACAACGACAAAGTTTTAAGTAGAAAATAGCTGCGTTTTCCAGAAGCCCGTGTGGCCACACAGTGTGCAAAATCGACTCGGAACTGCTTCGAACTGAAAAAAAATTACATTAACCAATCAGAGAACAGGAAATTTTAGTACCTGAACGGCCGAGCGCTTGTCGGATCAGCTTGGCATTGTAAGCAGTACTCTTATACTTCATATGTATCTTTTTAATGAAAATGATACGATATATTAGTATCCTTATATAAAAGTTAAACTAAAATATTAAAAATTTTGGCAAGAGCCATTTCCCGAACAACACGTTTTCGTAAGAATGTTGTTTGTAAACAAAGTATTCTTCTGCGCAGCCCGCCCGTTTATTAATTCTGGAAATCGAGGATTTAACAACGGCGCCTGACTTTGACGTTTACTGTGACGTAGAAGTGCGCAAAACGGGCTCTGGAAACGATGGCATGTGTGCCCGCCCGGCTGCAAGTCGGGCTTCTGGAAACGCAGCTTATGTAAGGTGTGCTGAAGTGGAAAAGTTCCGGTTCCGGCCGGACTTCCGGCCGGACTTTTTCAAAGGTTTCCGGAAAGTTCCGGTGTCCGGCCGGAAACCAAAAATTCTGGTTCCGGTACATCCCTAATATATATATATATAATTATATATAATATATATTAATATATAATTATATATATATATATATATATAATATATATATATATATATATATATATATATATATTTAACTTGTTTATTTACTTTCTATGTTTTTTACCGATGTTATATTATTTATTTATCAATTTATGTTTATGTACAATAAATTTTATCTGAAATTTGGTGGCGACACCGTTCATAAATTATATTCATTCTAACCTAAGCTTAAGAAAATTTGTATAAAAGAAAAAGACAAAATTATAGTGTATTTTTTTTAATTTTTATTCATGCATTTAAGCTTTTAAGTTTTTGTTAATTATTACTTATTTACAAAAACTTTTAAAATAAAATACCGAATGCAAAAAATACCGATTTTTCGGTTTGCTGCCAGACTTACAAAGATGGCCAACGTGTAAAAATTGTGGGCTATAAATTTTGGCATTCCACTGAAATTACACAAATTTTTTTTTGGTAGTCCTCTAATTGCGGAATTGCGGAATTAAATTGCGGAATGATATAGGCATTCCGCTAACTTCAATTCCGCAAAATTTTTCAAATTATCGCAATTACGCAATTTATTTTGGTATTTCGCAATTGCGGAATTCCGGACTTAAATTGAGGAACGCCCACCTCTGATATATATATATATATATATAATATATATATATATACTTATATATTATATATATATAATACTATATATATTATATACCTTATATATATAATATATATATATATATATATATATTATATATATAATTATATACACCGTAAAACGGGGCAATTCGGCGTCCATGTGGGGCAATTCGGACCACGTGGGCAATTTGGTCCAGTGGCTCAAAATAGCCTACCGATGTAAAATATATCTTTAAAAATGGTAAAATGTTTTTTTATGTCTTAGGTATTAATTTTTATGAAACCTTAATTTAAAGTCCATTAATTTTGTGATTTTTTTTTTATTCTCAGCACTATAAAATCGGTAAATTTTAGGCTTATTGCTAAGAATAATCATACAGGTCAAAATAATTGTAATACATTATTGGTACCAAGATATAGTACTTCAAAATATTTCATAACCTTAATGCAATCGTTGGAGTCATTCGGGCAAGAGATAAATATGTTTATTATAAAAATTGTACATGGGGCAATTCGGATCCAGGTTTAAAATTTGGCGTGTGGCGAACCTGAAGCGGAGCACATCAATCATTAAATTAAATTTTTTAATACTTTTTTACAAAAAGATGTCCGAAATATAATGTTTAATAATAATTTTTTACATTTTCCTACAAGGTAGGTAGGTAAAGTTTTTCAACATAGGCCTAATTAACTTGTACAATTTTTTTCAGCAAGATGGTTCACACTTACGCAAAAGTAACACGGCAGGATACAAAGGGATACTCTGCTGATGATGTTGCCAGACCCTTAAGCAGTTTTCGTTCTTGCATTGGTTCTTACGAAACGTAATATGCCTAAAACTCTCGGTTTGCATTCGTTTTTGTCAAACAGCAGTTTGCGTCGTTTTTGTCAAACAGCGCAAAGATTGTAAAAGAAACGCTCACCAACGTAAAGAATTCCTTAAATCTGTGTAATATAAATAAAAAGAATTGCAACCTTACAGAAAGATTTTTTTACATTACAGTTCGTTTTTTGTCAAACAGGCGCAAAATCGTAAAAAAAACCGCTCACCAAACATAAGCAATTTCCTTAATTCTGTGTTATATAGAATACAAAAGAATTTAAGGAAATTCCCACTTAGTTTGGTGTGAGCATTTTTTTACGAATTTTGCGTTTTGACCAAACGACACGCAAAACTAGAACATTTTTGATTAGTTTTCAAACCCAATTTCTTAAATAATATTGTAATACCATTATGTTTAAAAGAGACTAAAACGCTTGAGCTTGCGTTCATTTTTGTCAAACATCGTTTGCGTTCATTTTTGTCAAACATTGCAAAATCGTAAAAAAACGCTCACCAAACGTAAAGAATTTCCTTAATTCTGTATAATACAGAATAAAAAAGAATAGCAACCTTACAGAATTAAGGAAATTCCTTACGTTAGGCGAGCCTTTTTTTAAAGATTTTGCAGTTTGACAAAAACGAACGCAAACTCGAACATTTTATTACGTTTTCGAACCCAATTTCTTAAAATAATATTGTAATACCATTATGTTTAAAAATGAAAACTGACTATCATAATTTTTTAAATAAACACTTTAATTGAGGATTCTTAGGGATGTGAAAATTGAAGTGGACCGAATTGCCCGCCCCCCAAAATCGTGGGGCAATTCGGTCCACGTTACTTATCGGCTTCTAACATTAATCCTATATTATATATACAAATACAATTATACTAATTTTACTCCTAAAGGATAACATTAACATATAAAAAAAAAAATTTCGAAAAAAAAAAAAAAAAAAAGTTTCCATAAACCTTAGCATTTTGAGTACCCCTGATTTTGGACCGAATTGCCCCGTTTTACGGTATATATATATATATATATATATATATATATATATAATATATATATATATATATATATATATAATATATATATATATATATATTATAGGGATGTGCCGAATATTCGGTAAGTATTCGGTATTCGGCCTATTCGGCCAAAATACCGAATATTCGGTATTCGGCTTTTTGCCGAACTATTCGGGCCGAATATTGAGCTTTATAAACAATAAATTACGTCAACATAAAGATAGTTATTTCATTTAAAATTGAAATTTTAGAAATTTATTTTCCAAAAAAATAAAAATATAGCCAAATTTTGTAGCCAATATGGCGAAAATCTTTGTCATTTGTCAGATCCTATAAGGGCCTTTGACATTTCAATATTCTAAAAAATTGAATTCATTTAGTGATACGGGATAATGGACAAACATGGTAGCTGGTATAAGGGAGTGGCTTGCTATCAATTTCATGTTTTATTCACATGTTGCAACTAGCATTCACGATTCAATATTATGTCAGAAGTCTGCATTAAAGAATATTTTATTACTTGCAGGAAACATATCCCTTCATTTCCCCCATCAGCAACCGGTAGCTGCAAAGCTTAAAACTTTACAGATGCAGCTGAATGTCAAACAGCATAAATTAATTCAAGACGTTTCTACACGCTGGAACAGAACTTATGATATGCTTAAAAGATTGTTTGAACAAAAAGTTCCCCTTTATCCATATCGCTGCTGAATGCAATCAGAAATTGTTGATGATTTTCAGTGGCAAATTATTCATTTTATTGAGCCATTTGACAGAGCAATCACTAAGAAAGGCAATTAAACGTGAAGTAAAGTCGCCCCAAGTGATCCCTTCCATTTTAGCATAAATGTTTTTAAATAAGCCAATTAAAAGCAAAAAGCTTCAGTGGAATCATTAACACTCGTTGAAGAGCTTAGAAAGTCTCAAAAGACTTCCTAAGTTTCTATGTGATAAATCTTTGTGTGTAGCTATTTCTTAGATCTGCGATTCAAGCTAATTTTTTCAACATGAATCAGATGATCAGTAAAAAATAGGTCGTGAGGCATGGAAAAATGCATGAAAATTTTAGCTGCCCCCCTGAAAAAACCTCTTTCCCTTTTGGCTCCTGACTCTTCTGCTGACGATAATTCACGTAGTGGGGAAAGTGAAGCCTGAAGGTTCCATTCTCACTTCTTAAATGGATTGTTTTAAAAATTGTGGCATCAAATCCGTCATATACAGAAAAGAAAGTGAGAGTGAAAAGGAAAGTCCCATTCTTCTGACGATGTGATTATTGTACATAAAAGTAAAAGGCTACATACGGAATTACATTAAGAAATAAACAAATATATAAGTTTGCCTACTTTGACTACTTTTATTGTACATAAAAGTAAAAGGGTACATACGGAATTACATTAAGAAATAAACAAATATATAAGTTTGCCTACTATGACCAGTGAAGACAATGATATTCCCTTCAATTGGTGGAAAAACACTGGAAATAGTTTAATGAATTTGAAAAAAACTGCAATAAAATATGCCTTTCAGCTCCACCATCATCAGTCGAAGTGAAAGAAGTATTTAGACAGGAAGGAAATATTTATGAAGCCACAAGAAATAAGTTATCCCTTGAAAATGGAGAACTGCTAATGTTCTGTCATTTTAACCTTAAAGCTTATTCAAATGAAGTTTAGTTTAATATCTTTAATTACGAAACTTTTCAATTTTCATTTAATTATTTTTAATATGTGAATGGTTTGCTATAGGTAAGAAATAGTTTATTTACTTTTTGTTTATTACTTTGTATATAACACTGGTAAACATGAAATTTCTTTGGACGGGGTTTCGCAATTGATTTGTTGATATATTTGATTCCAAAAATGTATCGGTTTTTGTCTATCCCATCAAGTTTTTGTGAGATATTGTGTGTAACCCAGATTTGTAAAATTTTATGATTTTTACTTTTTCAAGAGGGTCTATCACAATTATTGGGATATATATATATATATATATAATTATATATATCATTATTATAATTATATATATATATATATACTATATATAATATATATATATCTATATATATATATATATTATATATATATTGTAGTTACCTTTTAACTTGATGAGAGAAAGGAGGTTCTTATGACACCAAGAAAATCCTTTCTTCTCTAGAAGGCTCCCGGTTTCCTCCAAATGTTCCGAAACTTTGGGACGAGAGTTCTTCCAGTAACAGAGCTGTTATACTTGCAGTGGAAACTCAACCTTTCTTGCTTTTCTTTTAAATGGTAATCCAGTTATGTAACCTTTTATTTTTGGAATGAATTACTCTGCCTGTGGGACATAAAACTAGGTGGGATTAACCTGCAAACACAGTGGGGGCTATATAGACTTTTACTATTAGTTGTTACTTACCAATGGTCTTGACCCTTTAACATACAACTTTACCAACATCCAAATGCTATCTTTTAAAAAAAAACAAAATCTTTAACACATGGCTTAATAAAATAGATGTGAAACTTTCATTTATTAGAAATATAGTATAGAAAAATAAAAAAATGCTTTATTCAATTATTTATATAATAAAATTTTTGCGGTATTTACATATCTCTCTCTTTGTTGTTCAGCACGAAATGTATATAAATACATATATATGAGTACGTATACTCATATATATATATATGGAATGAAACAAAAATAATAATGATTATATAATAATATTGATAAAATATGATAAAATAAGATAATAATAAGATAAAGAATACGAGAATACGATAAAGTCTCGAAAAATTTGCAGACGCTTTTCCCCCCCCACTACAACGAACAATGATTATATATCACTTTGACGTATCTTTCAATGTCGCCAATAATAATCCACGATGGTGGTCGATTTGCGGAAGACCGATTAGTCTAATATAATACAATAAAGCCCCAAAGTATAAATAAAAATGCGAAAAAGAAAAAAACTGTAAACTAATTTTATACCTTTGGGGAAGACATTATTTGAGACAGAGAACTTGACTAATAAAAAACTCCACTGGGGCAAAAAATAACTTTTTATCTATGACGTAAGTCTTCTAGAGTTGAGGGGTGTTCCTCTTCAGACTCCTGGTATAAAGAAGCTCTCCACGTCGGAACCTAAAGCAGAGACAGGAATTAACTTCCTATCCCTCACTAATGCCACAAATAAATCCCATTTTTTCTCTATCATTAGAAACCCCATGATAAATAAAAAAAATAAACTATTTACCCTTTTATAAGGGTGGAACGGCTTGTCGTTCTTTCGTTGACAGTTCTCTTTAATCTGAGATATCCTTCCGGTTCTTCCAAAAATTTGTGGAATACCGTTGACCAAATTTAAATCTATATGGAAAAACTTGACAAAATCTCCAACCCTTTTTTTAAGGTATAAACCTGACAAAATCTCCAACCTTTTTAAGGTATAATCTCCTCCAGATGATTTATTTATGAATCTTCAGGTCTGTGGGAAGGAGAGAAATAAGAAGGATAATTAAATCCGTCTCATTCCTCCCCACCCGTCAATCCTTGTATTGACGCCTTAAAGCAAATGTGCTACTCCTCACCAAAACAAAACAAAAACATTACTTTCTTCTTCTTTTTGAAATCCCTTTCTTTTGAGGTACCATTCCTATACCTCTTCTCTTGGTTATATAATTTCTCAAAAAAAATTCTCTTTCTACTTCAAGTCTTATGAGTATATTAAAAATCCAAAACGAAACTGTTCTTTCAAAAAATCAAAATAAAAATAACTTTCATTAAAAATCATCATTACTCCCCATCTACTGATCGCACAGCTGGCGAACCCGCTCTTTTATTTCGTCCAGTGACATTTCCTGTCCAAAAGCCAATAAATACCCCTGCATACTCTGAATATATCGTTGAAACAATCCATCCCAATCAGGCTGTGATGGCAACCTTTCCACTGTGGGGACAATACTTGGAATTGGTAATTCCGCTGATGCACCCGGCACCAGTTCCTGCCTCTGATATGGTGCTGACCTATCTCTCCTCCGCACGGACCTACTACGCCTTGGCTGTGTTGTTACTATGGCCGGGGCAGTATCTACCATACACAGATCTATGTCCCCGAATGTTATTGGGGAATAGCTGCATGTTCGACGTTCGGACTCCACGGTGGTTTCCTCTCGCCGAACATCAAGATTGGATGGTGGGTTCACTGATGCATGCAACGGACTCCCCAAAGACTGAGCGCCCAATACCGCTGGTTGTTCAGTCATCTCTTCACCTACAACGTCTCTCACTACCTCTATTCCTTCTACCACCTCTTCTACTTCTTCCACTTCTTCTACCTCTACTGCTACCTCTTCTACCTCTTCCACTTCTTCCTCTAGTGGAACACTGCCTACTTCTACTACATCTACCGGGGCACTCACTCTTCGCAACCCTCTAACATTTTCTCTGGAAGCCACTGTCTCTCTGGTGGGAGCCTGGTTTCGGGGACTATCCATAAATACTTCAGCCCCTCTCAACTTGCGGAAGTATTGCCTACAAAGGGCCCTGGATGGATGGAGCCCGTCTCGTAAGAAACCCTGATCTCCTAGTGTATGTATTTCTGAATTCAAAAATCTTCGGATATTCTCCTTCTGATCATCCCCCAAGTCAGAGGCAGCATATATGACTGGATACGAGGCCTTGTTGTGCCACTGGATCTCAGCCTTCCTCAAGGTTCGTATTTGCAGGTGCATCCTCCTCGCCTGCATGTGCAACACCCGATCAGTATATTCAGGAGCCTGGTCATAATATTCTTGTAGTCCCTGAGGAAAACTAGCCACCCTTATTTTGTTATAATAAACGAGATCTACAAAGGGTGGGATGGCCAGTATTACTATGATATTCGATTCATTTCCGCATAACTCTCGGAAAATCGAGAACCGCTCCGCAAAAACCTCGCACTGAAAGTCTCGAGGTTACTAGTATTTACTTATGATATCCGTCACTCCCTGATGGATTGCAACTGAATTCTGAGGATAGGCTCCTAGATAATACAATGAAAACTAGCATATGGGCATACCTGACTTTTGCAAAAATTGAAACATGCTGGTAAATATTCCAGATCTGCCTCTGATAGACTTAAAATAACATGGGGTCGTCCCCCCAATAACAACTCAGGGGTAAAAGCCTCCTCCATATCCCTCACCCATGAGTGTCCGATAACCAGGATCTGAAAAAGAAAAATAAAAACCCAAAATTAATATATTATACTTGATTTATTTAAATTTTGATTTAAATTATTACTTTATTTTATTTATTACGTTTTTACTTATTAACGTGTTTTCCCCAAAAAAATTCCCAAATGTTTTTTTATTTTTTTTTTAATGGATATATTTTATTTATTTTTAGTTAGCTTGATTTTCCCCCTTTTCCCTTTCAAATTATATCATTTTTATGTTTTAACAAGTTAATTACGTATTTCTCAACTTCCAACTTTTCTATTTCCACTTTCTTACTTTTGTCATGTCAATTTTCAAATTAATAATTTAATTACGTTTTTCTCGAACTACTACTTTTCTATTTCTACTTTCTTACTTTTGTCATGTCAATTTTCAAATTAATAATTTAATTACGTTTTTCTCGAACTACTACTTTTCTATTTCTACTTTCTTACTTTTGTCATGTCAATTTTCAAAACAATTTATTTCCGTCGACGTTCTATTAAGTACGGGAACACAATTGGCAACTCCTGACAAGTTCCTCGCGATCGCGTATACGGTCGATTTTCTTTTATGAGATCTCTCACCGGATTTTCTTCAATTTCAAACCCCTCAAATGATAACTCGCTTCCAGGAATTTGCTCTTCTGCTTCTGCAATCGGCAAGCCGATCACAGGCGTCGAATAGACCTGCACACGGTTTTCAAACGTTTTATCTGTTTATCTAACAATTAGGGGGCGCTTGTGTTGACACAAATAATAATCCACGATGGTGGTCGATTTGCGGAAGACCGATTAGTCTAATATAATACAATAAAGCCCCAAAGTATAAATAAAAATGCGAAAAAGAAAAAAACTGTAAACTAATTTTATACCTTTGGGGAAGACATTATTTGAGACAGAGAACTTGACTAATAAAAAACTCCACTGGGGCAAAAAATAACTTTTTATCTATGACGTAAGTCTTCTAGAGTTGAGGGGTGTTCCTCTTCAGACTCCTGGTATAAAGAAGCTCTCCACGTCGGAAACTAAAGCAGAGACAGGAATTAACTTCCTATCCCTCACTAATGCCACAAATAAATCCCATTTTTTCTCTATCATTAGAAACCCCATGATAAATAAAAAAAATAAACTATTATCTCCCAATTTACACTCATGTCGCCATTCAAGCATTGCGTATTATCATGCCTTTTTCCTCAACATATCTCTGCGAATACGGATTTTCAACTCTAACAATAATACAAACGAAACAACGTTGTCAACTTGAAGTGGAAAACGATTTACGATGTGCTCTCTCCAGCATAAAGCCTAATATCTCAGAACTGGTGAGGGCTAAGCAATCCAAGTCGTCTCATTATATATATATATATATATATATATATATAATAGCAAAAATTTATATATATATATATATATATATATCTGGGTATATATATATATATATATATATATATATATATATATATATGATTTAGACCCGGGACTTAAATGTAAGGTTTCTAAGTTTGCAGATGATACCAAAGTAGCTACCTCAATAAGGAATAATGATGGATGTACAAAGATTCAAAATGATCTTGATGATAAACTTTTTTTGTAAACTTCTATTTTAGTCCTTTCTCATCTTTCTGCCTAGGTGAATCATTAGTCCTCTCTACCCCTGTAGACCACTCCCTCCTTGCCTCAACATCCCTAACTTTTTTCCTAACACTTCCCTCCTTTCTTAACTCAAATACCAAATCATTCTTCAATTCATTTAATTCAGTCATGTTTTGCCTCAGCCTTGAAATCTCCTTCCTTACAACACATTCTCAGCATTCAAAATACAAACAGAACAGTTATTCACATGTTCTCCTCTCACAGTCCCACAACTATCACACACAGCATACATACTTTTACTAACTTGTACTATTAAATGTTCCTATTATTTTCCCAACTACAGTTGCATAAATATCACTAAAGCCTAAAATGAAAGTAATAAACTAATCTTAACACAAGTTAAAAATTTGAACAAGATTAAATGTAGCCTAACCTAGGCTAAGGCTATATAAAAATTATAAAGTAGGCCGAACTTTAACCTATGGCTTTGGGAAAGTTACTTTAATTTAAATTATCACAAAATTAATATAAGGTAACAATGTTATAAAGGAGGTCTTCACAGCAAGCCTATCAACTGCAGACAATTCACTATAGATTTTGAAAGTTAATAAAATTAAAACTTAATTACAGCAACTGTTTAATACCTCCTCTGATCTAACATTAGGTTAATCCAAACTTTTACTTTTATTACATAAGACAACTATGCAAGGAGTTATCAAAATTTGATAAACTCTTCATTTATCTAACCTCACCCAATGGCCACCAACTACTAATATGACATCATTCATAACTTCATGAAAAATTATCAATCCATAATTTTAATAAGTGTCTAGGAACTATTTTAATAATTAAAAATACTTTTAATCATAAATGTAAAATTTTTTGCATAGTAGATATGCTAGATCCTTTGCTTTTGGTTTCAGAGATACATTTGTCAGTTTACTCATAAAAGTGATACATTTAATTAACTGACAATTTTGTAATTTTAGGAATTCAAATTGTTTTGGGGTAGGTATTTATCTAACAAAACATAAAAAGTATCTCATTTGCAAACTCAACTAGTTTCAATACCATTTAAACTAATAAATTTCAATGGAAAAATTCAAGAAATTCAGCAACCACTTGCATTGTTATTTATATTTCTCTTTATCAAGAGGTATGGGGATATTAATCGGAGATTTTAAATTTTCCTAGCATTCAGTAGGATTCCTTGTCTGTGGATCATAGAAGTTCAGTTTTATAAATTATATAAATTTATTAAACTAAGTGGTCCATGAACCTACAAAACATGCAACACTATTTAACTTGATATTAACTAATGTTGAAAGTATGGTGGGTTAAAGTTGAGAAGAATTTAGGAATTGGTGACCATAATAGATTTAACATGAATGTTATATCTGGTCCCAAACTGCATGTTAATTAAAAAAAATGTTAGATTTCTGAAATATCAGTTTTAACAAATTTCAAGACATGCTTAGTATAATTGACTGGGATAAGGAGTTTAATGACCAAAATTGTTTTATCATGTGGGAATACTTTAAGCAAATTTTGATGATTATTCAGTAAGTATGTTTTAAAGATAGACTCATTATGGTGGTAAAGAGAAAACCTATTTGGTAGAATAAAGAGAAAAGAAAATTGATGAATGATGATTATTCTGTCAGTATGTTTTAAAGATATTCATTAGGGTAGCAACAAAGAAAAAACCTATTTGATGGAAGAGAGAAAGAGAGAGAGAGAGAGAGAGAAAAGAGAAAAAGAGAGAGAGTGAGAGAGAGAGAGAGAGAGAGAGAGTGAGAGAGAGAGAGAGAGAGAGAGGAGAGAGAGGAGAGAGAGAGAGAGAGAGAGAGAGAGAGATGAGAATGAGAGAGAGAGAAGATGAGGAAGAAGAGAGAGAAGAGAGAGACGAGAGAGAGAGGAGAGAGAGAAAGGAAGAAGAGAGAGAGATGAGAGAGATGGTGGGAGACGATGAGGAGAGTAGAGGAGGAGAGAGAGGAGAGAGAGATCGAAGTAGAGAGAGAGAGAGCAGAGGTAGAGAGAGAGAGAAGAGATGAAGAGAGAGAGAGAGAGAGGAGAGAGAGAGGGAGAGAAAAAGAAGATAGAGAGAGATATAGAGAGAGAGAGAGAGAGAGAGAGAAGAGAGAGAGAATGAAAGAGGGAGAGAGAAAGAAGATAGATAGATAGAGAGAGAGAGAGAGAGAGAGAGAGAGAGAGAAGAGAGAGAGAGAGAGAGAGAGAGAGAGAGAGAGAGTAGAGAGAGAGAGGAGAGAGGAGAGAGAGAGAGAGAGAGAGAGAGAGAGAGAGAGAGAGAGAGAGAGAGAGAGAGAGAGAGAGAGAGAGAGAGAGAGAGAGAGAGGAGAGAAAGAGAGAGAAGAGAGAGAGAGAGAAGAGAGAGAGAGAGAGAGAGAGAGAGAGAGAGAGAGAAGAGAGAAGAGAGAGAGAGAGAGAGGAGAGAGAGAGAGAGAGAGAGAGAGAGAGAGAGAGAGAGGGAGAGGGAAAGAAGAGAGAGAGAGAGAGAGAGAGAGAGAGAGAGAGAAAGAGAGTATGATGAGAGAGAGAGAGAAGAGGAGAGAGGAGAGAGAGAGAGAGAGAGAAGAAAAAGAGCGACAGGGAGAGGGATTGTGAGGGTCGGGTTGAGTTGAGGAGGTGGAGTAGAGAGAAGAGAGAGAGAGATGATGAAAAGAATAAATGATTTTTAAAATATAAGGGTAGTAGTAGGGAGGAAGATTTAGAAAATTATTGGAAAATAGATATGAAATTTGAACCATTAAATTGATAATAAACTCTGTACTTACTTATAATATGTAAGTTATTGACAAGCCCTAGGGTGCTGCATGGGTTTTGCATGAGCATGTTAATCTAGTTGACTGGGACAGTTTTGATATGCCCATATAGCTTCTTTCTGTCTCTCTACTTTTAATGTTTAATATCTTAATATATATTAATATATTGAAAGAAGATACTTTAATATTTTATAAATAGGTGATCTATATATATATATAATATATATATATATATATATATATATTATATAATAATATTGATACACATCTATATATATATATATATATAAATTATATTTATAATTATATATATATAATACATCTAATATATATATATATATATATATATATATATACCAGTATATATATTGTAATAAAATTTGGCACACAGCTGCCTAAAATTATGAACGGAGTTCTGCAAAATTTCACTCTAATCCTTAAAACTTTTGTAAGGAGCCCTTTAAGTATTATCAGTACAAAAGCCATATTTCAAAGTGTCTCCTGCCAAGTCAAATTTGACTCAAAATTGAATTCTCAGAAATTTTAATTTGCAATTAAGACTTTTAACTCAGGAGCACATCAAAATCTGCAAGAGCTGCTTGTCAGATCTACAAAGTAACTAGTTGAACAATGTTAGTCCCTAAAAGTTTCACCATTCATTTTAAATTATTTGTGAAGATAATATTACTCAAACAGGACAAAAATTGTGCCAAAATTTACCTATTTTTAAACTAGGGATGTACCGATACCAGATAAAAGGCCAATACCAATACTCTATTTTTTTAGATACCGATACTTTAATTAATATAATAAATCCACAGTAATAAGATAGAACATTTGTGTACTGCTAGGCAACTCAGGATTGCATTCGCTGTACAACCAATACTTTGTCATTTATTTCATATTTGGCTGTGCCCAAGTATATTTATTTTATAAAAGTATCTCTATAAATAGTATCTTTAAGGAATAATAAATGCAAATATAATATTAATAACTTTTTTATGTTTGTGTTTATTCAAAAAATTCCATTCCACGTGGTATTTGTGTTCTGCTAGGCAACTCAGGATTGCATTGCCTGTACAACCAATACTTAGTTAATTTATCTTCATAATTTGGTGTGTGCCCAAGTATATTTATATTTAAATAATTAGAATATTATGTAGTTAAAATAATAAATAAATGCAAATATAATAATTAATAATTTAAGTTTGTGTTTATTCCAAAAAATTATTCAATTTTCCATTTTACCGTCCAAGTAAGTATTGTACCAAAGTTTTAGCTACTGGCTTTTATGTTTTAACATGATTACTAATTACACAAAAGGATTCTTTAACTAGCTACAATATAAAGATAAATATTAAAGAGACGTCAATTAACAAGCTGAAAAAGACACAAATAAAATTCACGCTATTATTCATGTTCTGTGGCTTAAAATCTTTCCTCCTTCTACTACAATATCTTGTGCTTCTGCTACTGTTCTCCCAACAGAACAGAGTTTTCACAACCTTTTTTGAAATCGAATTGTTCTTCTCAGCGAGACTGTTATATCTCTCATATAAAAATACTGAGGTCCTCTATTTAGGGGATTTCAATGTACACAACACTGATGATTGGGGTCCTCTCATACTATTTAGGTGGGGAGGAGGTCAAAACATTTCAGTATTCTCAACGATTCTGATGAACTAATTAAAGAACCAACACGCATTCTGGATCGTCCCAACCAATTCTTCAGAGAACACAATTGACCTATGTTTTCCCACTAGTCCTTCTCTCTATAATACACCCTCCTTCGCTCCTATTGGTAATCTGACCAACGCCTTATATCTCTTAATTTATACTTTCCCAACTCCATAAGGCCTACGCTTTTTATTCTGGCCATATTGAATCGGCCGATTGGGGGCCTTGCGTCGCTTCTCTACGCTAACTATAAATTGGAATGACTGCATTGACTCTGGTGATGCTTCAATATATCTGCCGATAAGGTGGGAGCTGTATTCGTTGATGGTATGAAGCAGGTTCATTCCTTCTCGACTAAATCTTTTCTCTCCTCATAATCCATGGTTCGGTGACTCTTGTTCTCGTGCCTGGCCATTCAGGCTAGAGAACGTGCGTATCGGGAGTGGAAAAATTTCTCGTTCTCCCTATCACTCTTGCTAATTTTCATTCAGCTAGAAAATAGTTTCAGGGATACTCTTCATAAAGCAAGCAAAACAGGGATTTTCATCAAAACGAAAGTGGCGCTAAACCTTCTTGGTTCTCCTACTGAGAAATCCTTCTGCCTCTTGCCAAAAAACTCTCTAACAACTTCTGTTAATTCATCCTTTCCTCCTCTTATTCGATTCTGATGGTTCTGTTGCTATTCTCCAACCGAAAAGGCCAATCTCTTTGGCGCTCTCTTTTATTTTCCCTTAACTCAACCCTGGACGATTCTGGCATTCCTCATAGTACTTATTCTCCTCTCAGATGTCCTATGCCTTTGCCTGTGATTACATTTGATCGGGGGTGCAATGGCTCCTGAATCTATGAAACGATTAAGAAGGCGGGTGGCCCGGAATGCATCGTTCTTCCTCGAATTTTGAGGGAATGATGCTTCCCGTGCTGACCCGACCCTCGTTCAACTATATTCTCTGTCTTAATACTAACACTTTCCCTCAGTGTTGGAAGCACGCTGTGGGGGATACTGCCATGCATTAAAGAACCCGCAAGGGAAAGGGGAATACTAATGCGCTCCGAATCCGAAAAATATGATAACCCAGAAGGATAGACCAGAATAGACTGAAACCCCTAAACCAACACCTCTAAACTCAGAACTATGGTTAGGATCAGGTACTAAGACAGAGTCTATAATCTAAGGCTAAGAAGGACTATCTTATATTGATATATACGATAGGTTGAGTTAATCTAATCTAATGTAATATTAGTTAACCCTAAAATACAGTTAATCTCTAGTGATGCAAATCTGTTAATCTGTTAGCAGAACTAATAAGGTTAGTTAGTTAACTATCACCATTACCAATCCTATCCATCAGACCCACTATTATACCATCACCGAGATTAGTCATTAGGCATGTATTTCTAACGGTGACCACGTTACTTACCAATGATTGACAAATTCATTTACTGTTCAATTTGCCAGAAACCATCCACTTGCGTCTTGAATTTCTTAAATACTGTTTGGCGAGTTTACGCCCACATAAATTTAAAATAATGAATGATATTGACGGGGACTAATGAATGATAAACTAAATCCTTTATATTTGTTTATTAATCTTTAACTTATAGGGAGGGTAAACTAAATGTTGTCAAGGCTTAGCCTTGCTGTGAACTCGATATAAATTATGTGTAATGATCTGGTAAGATCCTGTATACTAGTTATGTAGAAAAGTTTCTAGATTGGTGACAATTCTAGAAACTTGTACAGATGAAAGTTATCCAGAATCAAAAAGACGTTAAAATTGAAAATGCTACATGAAATGTTCATAATCTGGAACAAGTTGTATAAATAAGTGGTGTGATGTGACAAAAGGATGCAACAAAAGAAACCAGTTACCACTGAACTTTGATATTTGAAGATCAGGTTTCTCTTGTCTTTCACACAACTGTAAGGTCGGAGTTATGACTTCTGAATTTGTTAAGTTGTTGATGGTAGTTCCAAAATCAGCTAGTCCCAAAATTGGTTCATCATTGAATTTGTTCGTCCCACGATTGGTTTGTTCAGAATCAGCTTGTCTTAATCCCAAGATTGGTTCGTCTTTGAATTTTGTCCCCAAATTGGTTCCTGTTTGAGATTAGAAACATGGACAATAGACAAAAGTGACAAACACAGTTAACAACATTAAATAAGGATTAATTAAATAGTAGGCAATAATATATTAATATTGATACTGAAGTGTTTCCAATATCAATATTAAAACATACCCTATGAGATGGAAACTCTCTGCTAGGGAACTGATTCCTAAAGGAAATGACAGCACAAGAGAATCGATGATAATCTGACAAGAGTGATGAAAGAAATTGATTAAGTACTTCGGGAATAATGGAACATTCAAACTCTATGAAAGAAAAACTGTTATAATTCAGGTTAAGAAGATTACAAAATAGAATTTGGCTCACTTGTTGTATATATTATAGTCCTCTTGTACAACAGTTTTAGGAATGATCCTCATAAAAGTGACAACACTCATAAGACATAAATCAAAAATCATAAAATCTAAAACTTCAAAATATCAAATAATCTGTTTACTTCCTAAAGAAACATCAAAAATATAGTAGGAAAAAAAACATGATTATGAGGCAAAAATATGAAATTAAGACCATGTAATGAAATAAAAGGACCTTATAAATAAACATATATATATTTACATATATATATTAGTGATGCGGGTATTATTGATGTACTTAATTTTTTGGAGTTGGGGACACTAAGCTGCGCCCCAACATCCCCCTGTACTAAAACTATGAACCCGCTCAACTTCCTCATAATCATAAAAAGATGAAACCGGAAGAATTTGCGGAACGCAGACAGAATAAATAAGAATGTAATGATGACAGAAAACAAAACTTGTTAATGCACCTTATATACACTAGGTATATTGTCACAATCAGAAAACAACCGAAACCAAATAAACAAATAAGCTGAACTCTGCATACTACTTAGAATGACTGAGAGCGTGTATGAAGGAGAAGGTTCTCTTCATCTATAGCTCTTTGCATTGATTGTAAAATAGATTTTTGCTGTGAGGCATGCAAAGTCCTGTAATCAACCCTGGTTAGAAGATTCCGTATTTCTGCTCTTATATAATTGTCTTGCTGGAATTCAGAGTAATTTGAAGACTGGGGTCGACATGAGCATTGAGAAGATCCTGTAGTATTAACCACTGGCATGAAAGGAAACAAACATGAAGTTTGTTCAGAAATTGGTGTTTGAAGTATTGACGGTGGAGGTACGTAGGCTACTGGAGTTACCTCACTTACTCGTCTCTCTATAGGTGCTGAAGTTGAAGGTTGAGGGGAATTTATAGCGGACTGAATAATCCACTCCCTCTCTTCACTTCTTGAATGAAATGATAATCTGGGTGGATTGAAGGAAGAAGCAGGTCGAGACGATGGTTTTGCCTGTGTATAAATGAAAAAACTGCGATATTTCCTGAAAAGGTGTTTTAAATACAGTTTGTTGGCATGGAGACCATCGGAGAGCATCGGAGACTCTAAGTACATTTTCCTCTTTTTGATATAGCTACTTGGCGTGTGGGGTGTTTTTGTACTCCGTGCTGTGCTTATCCATTCCATAATAGTAAGCAAATACTTCACTGCCACGAAGAGTTTTTTGTCGATCCACTTGTACCGCGAATATGCCAGATCTTCAATCTTGGTGACATTGTTTCGTCATCCTTTAAATGATCGGCGAATGCTGGTCCCCAAGCTTGGATAAGACGCTTCTGATTAAAAATATAAAGGTCTTTGATGGGGGGAATGAGGGGTACACTCGCACACATGGGTTCTTTTTCCTGGCACACTTTGTGATTTGTTCCATCAAAGCTGGTACGTTCTCGACCGAAATATCATTAACAGGTTCAAATACTGTAGCTTCATTAGATCCATTGGATATGGTCTTCTTTTTCCAAGCTAGTGTTGTGAGCGCCCAGATTAAAACAAAATCAACGTCAGACGTCATATGTTTTTCAACTCATGCGAGGCACTCTGTAATGGTGCATCCCGATCCATAATCTACCTTTACACGGATGTTGAATTCTTCTCTCAGAAAGTTTTTCTCCCTATGTAGAAGATCTAACTCGCTGGAGCCAACAGCCAATAAAGTTTTCATGACTGTAGGGAAGAAGAAGAATACATAGCTCTATTATTTCATTCGTGTAAGTGTTTTACATAACAAAATGGACTTGTTCCATTAAATAATAATAAAATAATAAAATTATAAAATTTCCTATAAATCATCTAAATTTACTGCTGTGATTTTAACATTACTTTTAACGTTTTATTATACTTAGATAATTCTCATTAATTTATAATTAATCAATTACATTTTCTGGGTATACATAAATTTGGTATTATTAAATTATAAATTATAAAAGAATAAATCATGAAAGTATCTTGAACTATTATCAGTAAATATATTATTTACCTTTTCTAAACAAATTTAAACAAATTAAAAAATTAGCAAATTATTTACATATTGTAAATTAATAATTAATTAATTAAATTACATTGTGTAAGTGTTTTTCCTGAGAAAGGATGGTTGAGTAAAAAAAGTAACTGTTGAGCTGTTGGATTAATAAATACTACTAGTGAGGAATGCAAACTAAGAGGCAAATCATCCCAAACACTGTCAATCCTGTAAAAACGGTTTAATTTAAAGCAGACATATGAAATGGTATTCGTGGTAGGTATAATTTAATAGCCTATCAAGGTAGCGGAATGTCTGGAACAGTCAATTCCGAAATAATATTGGCATAATATAATAATATAATAAAAATATTGAATAACCCAAACAGACTCTCGTTCATTTAAGAATTGAGTAGTGAATGTGATTTTCAGATGAAGCTGAGGATGAATTGAAAAGAATTCCTAATGAACCGTGTGTGCATAGAGTTTTTGTTTGTTTAAACTGAGATGTTGATTTGGAATAGACGTATGAGATGAAGGCATGTAGGAATTTCATCGTGCAAGTAGTCGTAGTCATCAAGGAAAGCGAACCATATAGAAATCACCCAATCACCACCATCACCACTCGCAACCATTCATTCAACCTTCCTGCAAACACTCAAGACAACAGAGCACAAATAGAAACAAGAACAGCGAAACAGGGAAAGGAGCACTACAAAACAACATTTGGACGACTATTGTTGAGAATTTCGTTGTCAGTAGAGGTGACCATGAGGTAGTTATAGTGTATACCACATAGGCACTTAAGATGACAGACAATGTTGTTAAATTTACTTCCATGAACTATTGGGTGTTGATTATCATAATATACGTGCACTGGTATCTTAAAAAGATCGCAAAACACATCAATCACTTCTGGAATGGGCAGTTGCCCCGGTAGCTGTAAAAGACGTAACATTTTCTGAATGTGTCTGCCTTGCAACCGATATCTCGGGGAATGCTTGCGAAGTTCTTCAATGATAGCGGTGCGAAGCTCTCCGTGACGATCCGCAGACCCATACAAATGAATAGAAAAACCGGTATAACGAATCACCACCTCCCGCAACTTCTATAACAAAGAATCCATCCGGAATGGAGTCTACAGAAGAATCAGTAACCGGAGGAAAGTCAGAATTGGTATCAATGGGGGAACGAGAAAGCGCATCAGCTACAACATTGCTTTTGCCTGAGATGTAACGGATTTCAAAGTCAAACTCGTTTAACTCCTCCATAGTACGTGCTAGGCGACCGTCCACTAGACTCATGTTCTGTAAATAAATCAGAGGCATGTTATCGGTAAAGATGATAAATCTGACTCCACGCAAAAAAGGTCTCAGATTTTACTGCCCAATGTAAAGCTGTTAACTCTTTATCTATGACGCCATAATTCTTCTGTGCACCGTTAAAGGTCATTGATATGAAAGCTATTGGTCGTCGTTCACCGTCCTGGATCTGAGAAAGACATGCCCCAGCGTCTGCGTTGGAGGCATCAACATGGAGCTCCATTGGAGAAGCAGTGGAGTCATAATCTGGGAACCCTAATAAAACGGGGTTCACCAGGGCTTTCTTCAATTTTTCGAAAGCTTGTTAACACTCGGATGTCCACTTAACGGTTTTACCCCCTGTTTGGCAAGATAACGGTTTACTGATTTGGGAGCAATTAGGTATGTGTCTATGGTAGAAGTTCACCATTCCTAAGGATTGGCGAAATTGCTTCACAGTAGTGGGTACTGGGAAATCTAATGCTCCCTGTATATTCTTCTGTAAGGGCAAAATTCCTTTATTGGAAATGTGATGGCCTAAAAACTCCACCTCAGTTCGACATAGTAGTCAGGGTCTTACTGGGCTTAATTTTATTGCTGTTTCTGTTCTAAAGCGGATAATACCTGTTCCAGTGTAGCAAGATGATCTTCAAAGGTGTTGCCTGAGAACTGCATGAATTGTCTCTATACATAAACATCAACTTTGACCATGGTAATTGCCAGATACATCTAAAAAGTGGCCCGCTCGCCTCGTTAAGGGAATAGTGAAGGATGCCATAAAGGATTCAAAATGATCTTGATAAACTTCTTGGGTGGGCAGATAAGTGGCAAATGAATTTTATAGTAAAAATGTAAGGTTCTTCACCTAGGTTACTACAAATAAAAGTTTTGATCTACGATATGAATGGGGGAAGTGGCTTGAAGTCTGTTGGACCCAAAAAAGATTTAGGTGTGATTATAAGCAGTAATTTGAAAAGTAGCTAATCAGTGTTTGGAAGCTAAGAAATAAAGCTATATAAGATGGCTGGGCATAATAAATCGCAATTGTTTAAAGTCATTGAATGGTATAATAAAGTAAACTGTATAATAGCTCATGTTAGGTCCAGTCATAGAGTATTGGTGCACAAGTTTGGCGCCCTTATTTAAAGAACCAGACTTTAGATATGCTAGAGAGAGTGCAACGTAGAGCGAACAAAGATGATTTTGGTTTTTGAGCGTAAGAGCTATGAGGAGAGGCCTGAAGGAGTTGGAATGTTTTCTGTAAGAAGGCGATTTCTTCAGAGGGAGACATGATACAAGTCTACAAAATATTTACATCTAATTGAATAAAACTCTTCCCGTAAATTACTGATAGTAGTAAATAGACAGGAAAAAATAGTCAGATTAAGAAAATTAAGAAGAAAGCATGCCATCTTGATATAAGAAAGCATGCATCCAGTAATAGGGTTGTTAAATTTTGGAATGGTTTTGGTTTGCCAGAGGAGGTTGTTGAGTGTGACTCGATTGCAACATTTAAGAAACGGTTAGATTCGTTTATGGATGGGTTGCGTATCATATAATATATTGACGAAGCCAAATGGCGGGTTTTTAGTTAAGCAGTTCTTGTTAGATGGCATGTGTGACCATATTAACTTTAGTTATTAATGCATGTGGATGGTTTGGGTATCAAAATATTTATATATCAATTAGTTTTGACCTAAGCCTAATTGGTGGATTTGTAGTTACAACCAATTGACAAGCCCTAGGGTGGTTTTTCTGACTGCGACGTGCATGAGCATGTTTGGGTAGTGGGTAGCAAGATGATCTTCAAAGGTGGTGCTGAGTACTATGATGTCATCTAAGTAAACCATCACTTTGGACCATGGTAATCCGGTTAACGCAAGCATCATTCCCCGCTGAAATGTAGCCGGACCATTCTTCACTCCGAATGGCATCTTGAGATACTCGTATTGGGCAAACGGAGTGGAAAAAGCCGTCTTCTCAACACTGTCCGGCTCCATTGCGACCTGATAATACCCTTTCACAAGATCTATCGTTGAGAAATAAGTATTTCCATACATGTTATATATCATGTCGATCAGGTTCGGCAGGGGAAAGGAATCAGCTTTTGTAACGTTGTTCAGCTTGCGGTAATCTATACATAATCGTAGAGTACCATCAGGTTTCCTGACCGGTACAACTGGAGCTGAATAAGGTGATCTACTGGGTTGTATGATATTCTGTTCTAAAAGATCCCGACAATGCTGCTCAATTTCCTGAGCTAGTGGCCCTTGAAAACGGCGGACAGGGATAGGACAGGCCTGTCTGTTTCTAATTCGATGGAGTGTGTAATGTTAGTGGCCAAACCTACATCGTGATCACCATCGCTTAATGCGGCCTGGTGCCTTAACAGGCTATCAATTAATTGTTGTTTTTGTTCACCAGTTATTGGTAGTGTATCAATACTAAACTCTTCCTTTAAACGGTCCGCAGTCCAAATAGAAGGACCCCTGGATTCTTGAGTCACCGACACCTGCAAACTCATGATCTGTAGTTCAGTCTCTGTAATTAGCGGAAGAAGACATCCTATGGTGGTGTTTCTTCGAATATATTGAGGTCGATCCGTTGGGTTAAGAACAGCAATCTGCGGATGAGATGACTTAAGGTCCAATACACCAGGGACAGGAAGAATAGAAGAGTGTCTCTCTCCTTGAAAGCTCACCAGCACCGGTGGTATGTCCGATGGACCTTTAACATCCAAGAATCGGCAAGAATGTGGAGGCACCTCAACGGAATAAACCGAAACACAGCTGAAAAATGGTCTCCTGAGACTATAATCTTTAGCCACCACCTCCATCCTCTGACCTGATCGGTAAATTAGTTCCCTACGGGCCAGATCAGGGAGAAGATTAAATTCTCTCAGAGAAGCTGCACCGAGCACCATTAACTCTGGCATTATTTCAGTAGGAATGATGAAAAAGAAAGTAGGTGGGACAGAAAACCCATTTTCAAAGAAAAGTGGAGTTTTTATATAATGTTCAACTTGGACCGCACGATCACGTTGTAATCCGCTGATAGCTCGTGCACCAACTTCCGCAGAGGGTAGCAGTTCGACCTCGCTAAGATGGTCCGAAACTAAAGTAGAACTAATCAAGCTAACACTGGATCCACTATCAATCATGCAGCCATAAAACCCAGAACTATTCGGACAGAAAGAAACACAAACCACAAGAGGATTGACCTTAGCTGAATCTAGCTTTATAGGAATCGTCCCCGTATCTTTACCACCCGTAATGTTGTTGAAAACTGGTGTGGCTGTGTTCACAATTGCTGGTCCCACAGGCCCTTCACTACTCCTATCACTACTACTAACCACTACAGTATCAACTAAGGTTTCTACAGGAATTGATCTATCTCTATCTACACTATTTGCTACAGAGGTACATCCATCACCACTATCTGCTACAACTATCTCTACAAAGGAAGGACTAACACTATTAGTTGCTTCATTAACTTTTGCAATAGAAGACCTAATAACACTAGTCTCTGCACTAACTGTGTCTAAAACATCAGGATTACTACTATTGATATCTGTAACTGTATGAGGAGCCATTATTAAAGCTGGGTCGGTTGGCAAACTACTCTCCACAAGATGGCTCAAGTCCGTGGAGGTTTGGAGTTTAAATTTTCAGTTGACTCCAACTCTGTAGGACCCATACATTGTCCCTCGAAATGAGACTTTTTACAGTAATCACATGGGTTTAAATACTTCCTGTCTGGACGTGGACTGTCACGTGTTTGTGTCTGCAACTTATTTGAATTCTCCATACTTGCAGTTGTATTGTATTTCCTGGCTTGCTCAAGACCTTGTGTAGGCCTTTGATTTCCCAGTGTATTACGTGGTGGTGTTCTTTGTGGACAATTTATTCCAGCATGAGGACCCTTGCAAAAAGGACACACTCTGCCAGAATTTGTCTGTTGTGTTCGCTGGGATACAATCAAAGATCGACAATCAGCTCGGACATGCCCCTTCTTGCGACAATATGCACATATTCCCAAATATTTAAAGCATTCATTCATTGTATGCCCAACATTTTCGCAATAATCACAAATGAGATTGTTTTGGTTCTGGCTATTCGGATATGTTTGTGTATTAGGACGTGGACTGCTGTTAACCTTAGTAGTGGATGAAGGGTAATATGTCTGCTTATTCCGCTTTGATTGGGAAGCCTGGCCATTCCGTTGAGTGTTTGATAAAACATCAGACCAACCTGGCTTAATAACATCTATCTGTATTGTTGAGTTAAGATCTTCCTTTTGTCAGTCAGCACTGTTATCATTTGTATGAAAACTGTTCCCAGAGACTGCTGTTGACTGTTTCCCTTTGTTAAAATCTCTGTCATAGGAATCCGCCAAACTAACGATCTTCCTTAAAGGAACACACACTGGGCTGTCTTCCTCATGCTGTTTATTATAATCAGAAATTCTTTTCTCTATGTAAGGCGGTAGGCTGAGAAGGAAAGCTGTTCGTAACGAATCATGCTCTCTCATTTCTAAACCTCCATATGCTTTCTTGGCTAGATGTTCCTATCTCAATGCATACATCCTAATACTCTTACCGGGTGTTCTATAAGCGGAGTGATATGCTTTTAGTTTATTTTCATCTTTTCTTTTCTCTTCTTGTTTGTACCATAACAGTAAAGTGTTTTTCACTGATCCGTAATTACGGTCATCTTTTACCAATAAGTTGTACAATTGGAGGAATGAACCTTCCAATTGCCTGCCAAGTAGACGCAATCATTGGTGTGGCGCGTTGGGATAGTTGTATGAACAGTACTGTTCAAAGTCTGCCATATAACTAATTAGATCCTGATCTGTTTCGTATTTAAATTTTCCAGGATCCACAACCTTGACCTTACTGGAATTCTTGGCTATTTCTGTTAACAACCCAACTGCCTGAGAAAGTAACATCATGTGTCGTTATAACGTTTATTCGTGCTGGAGCGGGAGCAAAAAACTGTGTAGGGCCCCTGTTTTGTGAAGGATTATTGGTGACTGTTGGCTGAATAGCGAACTGACTGCTGTCATACCAAGACACTGCACTTGAACACGGGCCTGGGGGTGGAAATTTGTTGTTAAAAGATCATCGAGTACCAGATGTCCCCTGATGATAGTAAAGATTTGTCTGCGCGGGTCTGCAAAAAGTTGGCTGGTCAAGTCGATTTGCGAGAAAGGAGCAGAGTCATGTACACTTGGTTTGGATTGACGTTTTGATTGGTTGACATTCCATATGTGGATGACCGTCGACGTGAACCGACATGATAGGGATTGTTGTATGGCTCAGCTGCGTGTGAGGCCTAGTTATCGTGCGTTTGTGAGGTCCGCGAAGTTCATCAACGAGAGAATTCTGTACCTAGAAAGTTGTGTAGTGGAACATACAACCGTTTTTTGTCGACTGGGAGGCAAAGTCGCAACCATAGTATGATGGTTCGGCAGTACATCTGTGTATATACTGAATAGGGGTGGCAGGGTTTGTTTTTGGTTAGTTGTGAGTCCTGGGCAATAAGAAGGGCGGTGGGGGTTGTGTTTCTTCTCTCAGGTTCATGACCGACAGTGTTAGAGCTGAAAGGATATCAACGTCTGGCTTGAGGAAAATGATATTTTGAAATGACACACCGAACGCAGGTCCGTCTTGCTAAAGGAAAGGTGTTTTTTTTTTTGCTTGTTAGAAAAACGAGAATTAATTAAAAATAAAAGTTATCTGTAGGGCGAGGGCCACAAGATCGCAACGTGATTGAATTTAACAGACTAGATGGAAAGACCCAAAGGTGGGACCCGAACCGACAAGTTTAAAAAAAAACTATTCTAGATTTACACGCTTCTTTTATAATAGTTACCCATCTTTGAAAATAGAAAAAAAAGGTAAAGTTAAAAAAGAGCAGCTTTCTCCTTTCCTTCCGAAGGTTTTATTCTTATCTCCTTTCTTACCTGTTCCTTTTTAATTAAAAAAACGACAACTCAATCAATATTCTGTGTTGCGAGATGGAGGGTAATCTTTCTCGCGTGATGACGACAGCATCCATCCCTACATCATCCAGAAACACCTCAATGCTCGCCTCCACAGCACTACGCTCATCACCTGCTCCAACCATCCTGCGAACTCCATCATGACCGCGTACCATTCCCCGATGTTGCAGGCTATGTGGCGTGCCACTGCTGGAAGAAGTCCATTGATCTAGTGGTTTATAAAATATAAGATGTCAAAATAAAATGAAAACTCTACAAAAATATATAAGATGAAAAATAATGGAGAAAGAGAGCTTTGTGTTTGAGATAGAGAAGATGAAATGTGGAAAGAAACTATTTGTATAATAACACAATAATGATCTACGATTTTAAATTGAACGCTCGCTGATTCTGGATACTGTTTTGGTACCATGGGTGGAGTGTTGAACTGGGTCACACCCTGGTAACATGTCTCTAACCACTAATTACTGGAATTTATATATATTAACCATACAAATCATATTACTGCTACTACTTTATAATTCGGCATCCAGAATTGCAACAAATATCAAGTCCCCTAATACTAACACCCAACTCAGTTTAAGCACGCTGTGGGGGAGACTGGCATGCATTAAAGAACCCGCAAGGGAAAGGGGAATACTAATGCGCTCTGAACGAAAATATATAACCCGGAAGGATAGACAGAATAGACTGAAACCCCTAAACCAACACCTCTAAACTCAGAACTATGGTTAGGATCAGGTACTAAGACAGAGTCTATAATCTAAGGCTAAGAAGGACTATCTTATAGGGATATATACGATAGGTTGAGTTAATCTAATCTAATGTAATATTAGTTAACCCTAAAATAGTTAATCTCTAGAGTGATGCAAATCTGTTAATCTGTTAGCAGAACTAATAAGGTTAGTTAGTTAACTATCACCATTACCAATCCTATCCATCAGACCCACTATTATACCATCACCGAGATTAGTCATTAGGCATGTATTTCTAACGGTGACCACGTTACTTACCAAGGATTGACAAATTCATTTACTGTTCAATTTGCCAGAAACCATCCACTTGCGTCTTGAATTTCTTAAATACTGTTTGGCGAGTTTACGCCCACATAAATTTAAAATAATGAATGATATTGACGGGGACTAATGAATGATAAACTAAATCCTTTATATTTGTTTATTAATCTTTAACTTATAGGGAGGGTAAACTAAATGTTGTCAAGGCCGAGCCTTGCTGTGAACTCTATATAAATTATGTGTAATGATCTGGTAAGATCCTGTATACTAGTTATGTAGAAAAGTTTCTAGATTGGTGACAATTCTAGTTGGTTACTCAAATTTTTTTTAACTTTTCATGATTGGTTATTTACCCACAAATCTTATTTTCCCAAGTTTTTCAAAAAATTCTCACTTTCTGCTTAAAAATATTTCATAAAATTCCTACTATAATTTGTTGTATTTTAGAACCTTCAGAAGTATCTCCTCGAGACTCACTCTTAAAACCAGACCCAAATAAGAAGCAATATACAAGCCCTTACAACAAAAGAGAAGGACGTCAAAATACCTTTCTTTGGAATTTTGGTTTTGATAATGAACCAAATGAAGATTTTGGTATGGGCAGGTAAATTTTTGCTTTTTAATTTTATCAATCATGCTATTAATAATAATAGAATTTTTAAAAAATATTTCTTTATTGTTTTTAGTATTATTTTTGCCACTAATGGTGAAAAATGACTAGAAGCTCTCAACAGCTCACCAGAGTAAGCGGTGTTGAGAGCAGACGTATGCTCTCGAATATAGATGAAAGATAAGAAAGGACATTTGATCTCGATGATTCCTAGTGGACCAGAAATCGTTTCTTATATTTGGAAACGGGAATCTCCTTCCTTCAGCCTAAAGCCGAATCCCCACAACTAAAGGATCTCTGCCTTTCCCATTAATGCCACATTTCTACCTCTACCTCGGATTTAAATCTAACTTCTAGTTACTTCGTTATTCGGCCGTCCGGACGGAGTTATTGAGGAAACAAGAAAATATCGTGATAGCGATGGTAGGGAGGAGACGGAAATTATAACTCGAGAACCAGGCTCTGAAGATAGCATTCAAAATGTTGACCCCTATTTTAGATTCGTTCGTTTTTACTGGTAATAAGTTCAAAAAAGGTCCCTTCTCTATATTTTGTTGTTTGAACTTCTGTAAGTGTGATGTGGTAAGAATTGATGTATTAAAGCTGAGTCGGTATTAAAGGCTCTATTTGATCTATTATTATTATTATTTATGTGATCGAATATATTGCATGTTTTGGAATTCGCATGTATTAGTTATTCCTGTTGTACATTGTATATTACGATGATATCAGAGTTGAATTATAATTTAGTTATAGTTTATTTATTTTATGTTTATGTTATTCTAATTTATGTTTATTGTATTATAGAGGTTTCATTTATCATATAGATATTGTGATTTTAGTTCGGTACTATTCTGGTGTGGATATGGTGGATTTGAGATTTATATCTTACGTTTATTTATATTATTCAAGATTTTTTATTGTAGGTCTGACGCGAGAGTAGATGATCTGTGTGCGATATAGTAGTTCGATCTGAAGGCGGTTGTAAACCGCTTGCGCTCCGCTTCGCTAGTGAATTTAGGGACTCGTGTGTTCCGATATGAGTCTGGCATGCGTGTACAAACTGGTTAAGGCGAAAAAAAAATAAAAAAAAAAAAAAATAATTATGTGTAATGATCTGGTAAGGATCCTGGTATACTAGTATTAGAAAAGTTTCTAATTGGTGACGCAATTCTAGAAATTATCGTAACAGATGAAAGTTTTATCTAGGATCAAAGAAGACGTTTAATATTGAAAATGTCCTACAATGAAATGTTTATTAATCTGGAACAGAAGTTGTATACAATAAGTGGTGTGATGTGACAAAGGTGCACAAAAGAAACCAGTTTACCACTGAACTTTTGATATTGAAGATCAGTGGTTTCTCTTGTCCTCACACAACTGTAGAGAGGTCGGAGAGATTATGACTTCTGAATGTTGTTAAGTGTCTGTTGATGGTAGTGTCCAAAAGTCAGTTAGTGTCCCAAAATTGGCTTCATCATGTGAATTGTGTTCGTCTCCACGATTGGTTTTGTTCAGAATTAGCTTCATCATAAAATTAGATTTGTCGTTAAAATTGTTTCATTCGAACACCAAGATTGGTTCCTGTTGAGAGTTAGAAAACATGGCAAAGATAGCACAGAAAGTGACCAAACACAGGCTTGTCAACGAATGTTAAAGAAGGGAGATTAATAGGTTGTAGCTAGTAAGGTAGTAATAATAATATTAATGTATCATGATACCTGAGAACAGAACGTGAGTTTCACCATTATCATGACTTTAAAATACAATTACCTATGTATCAATGAGAAATCTGCTCTATGCTTAAGGGAACTGATCTGAAGCATTTGAAAGAGAGAAGTGGACACAGTCTACAGAGCAGCAGAAGTATTCGAGAATGAGAATGCTGCTGGCGAATGGAAAGTAAGATGATGTTGAGCAATAAACGGAGAGTGTGAGTTCAATGATAACCTATCTTATGAGCGAGAGAGCGATTGTTTGATGAACCTGAGATCACGATATGAAACTACTGAGAAGATTCATCGCTGTATATGAGAGAACGTAAGAAGATTTACGTTCAAACTTCAGAGTATAAGAGATCGCATTACTTCAGAAGTAGCATTTGGCTCACACTTGTTATGTAATAGTTTGATGTTAATAAGGTCCGTATCATAGTTGATATGCAATCAGATTGTGTGAGGGAGGTAGAACCCATATAGAAATCAGAGAGTGATCAACCGCCACTCATAGGACAGTCTAAAATCAAAAACTCATGACATATACGAGTAAACTTGTCTGAGAAAAATAGTCAATAGATATGTCTGTTTTACACTATCCTAAAGAAAACCTATCAAAATATATGGTGATAGAAGAAAATACATAAATAAGCATCAATGACAAGATGATAATAGGAAATTAAGTACCATGTAAAATGAAAATAAGTGGGGTGCCTTATAAACGTAAAGCATGATATAGTATTGAACATTACATTATATCTATATGTAGTGACTGGCCGGGTATTATTGATGTCACTTATGAGGTTGGTCAAGTTGGGTAGATTCTATCTGATAAAGGTCTGTCGGGCCCAACAAAGCACATGTCTAGCCCGATTTATCCTGAAAAAGGAAAGGTCACTGTTACATCTGGATCCATAATACTAAGTGATCCTATCAGGCTCAGGCGTGTCTGAGGGCAGCATTAGTATGGTAACCGCAGTTCTCAATCATTGGCAAAAGCGCGGGACAAGTTGTTTGCAAAGGTCTCGTTCTACGCGTAATAGAGACGTCTATTTTTGGAACATTGAGCCCTGATAGTATGACGAGTACGCGCTTTTCCATGGAATGTACTCTCAACTTCTCATTCCTTTAGATGAGTCGCGATACCAGTGCTGAATCTCACTTTCCGTCACACACCCAACGTGGCTGAAACGTCTTGTGTTACGATGGCCAGTACGGATTTGCGAGCTCGCATTCAAGGTCTACTGGCATATTAGCTTTTCTTAGTTAGCTGACAGGCTACGGAACATTTAATGGTTAGTTCCCGTCCTTAGCGAAACTACGGGTGAGAGCTTGCGCGTGGTGGCGCTTTTGATCGATAGTCCAAAGCCATTATGACCGGTCTGGCCAACGCGTGCACCTGTCTGCTCCAGCTCCCCCTTGGAGGTTTCACGCAGCTGTCCTAGCTGTCTGCTTGACATTGATGTCTAGCTTTTCTTTCAAGTCGCTACAGACCTGAGTATCTCGCTGTGGTCTGCTTTGAGAGAATTGAGTGCGGAAGATGTAGTGACTATCAGGCTGGTATCTCGCTTCTGTATTGTCTGTAACCGAGAACTGATAGTGGTGGTATTCGCTCACAAGAACAGGATCTTTCGTGGGTGGAGGATTCGCTTATTCATCGTCGAAGGCGTACGTCTATATATGTAATGCACCTTCTGCC
>JABUQX010129996.1:0-7500 GCA_015478945.1 Trachelipus rathkii
AATTCTTCCTCTGGTAACACGTTTAAATTTATCTGATGCGTAGAAGTCTGATGGACTTGAATAGGTCTAGGGTGTCATGGGATATTTATCTAATTCTGCTAATTCGCCTTGTATGTTAAGATTAAAGTTCTGGGGAAATTAATAGTCTGAGTTCTTGTTTGATTTCATTCCATCCTTTTACAGGCCCTTTCTTCCAGTTACGTGAGAGATCAGCTATCAAACAATATTTGATCCTTTAACTATTTCATCATCAATTACGATCTGTCCTGCTTCATTCAAAGTTAATTGGTCTTTTAAAATATTATATAAAGCTATTCCTGATTTACGCACTCTAATAGGTAAGCTCTCCTCTAGGGTATTTTTAAATATATCTTCATTTTCACTTCAAGTTTTACTTCATTAGGAATATCTACATTATCGGTTAGCGGAATACGTAGGGATGGATGTAGGTGCAAGTCTTTAAGATCTATCAATTTTTGTATGGCATCTTGGTATAAGATGCGTTTCTCATGGATGTTAATGTCTGAATTTAATATCCTGTACACTTCTTTCTCGTATTTGGTTATCTGTTCAACTTTAGGATCATATAAGCTATGAGGTAGAGGCTGCTGAAAAGATAATGAATCGTTCACAATATAAGGATTCTGTTGGTGCAGCTGTTGTTGCTGATGTGAAAGAGGTTGTAATGTCAATGCATTGGGCTGTAATATCTGCGTATATTGGGGTTGTGAATGATGAAACTGTGATTGTGGATTTTGCACAGTGTGAGGCAATAACTGGCCATATTGAGATTGTGAATGATGAATCTGAGGAACTGAATTCTGTACAGATGCTGAATTATTATACTTCATTTTCTCATACTCATTATATGGAAGTACAGCAACCTTCTTCATTATGGGGACATCCACTTAGTTAGTGGAGCTATAACGGAGAAGAGTAATGGTAGGAATACCCCTCCTCCTCTCTGTAGTAACTTCTTTATATTTTTCAGATTTTTTATGTTGAGGGAGAGTTTTTTAATGATTTTTCTATAACGACGTAGCTTTACCTTCTGAGGCCTGTTTAAAGGAACATTTCCTTTTATAAGATTTAAACAGACTTCACATACACACTGAATGAATTTCTCATCCTCACTAATTAGTTTACGTTTTTCCGATGGTTTAAACTTTTTTTAATTTTTTTTATAAGAGGTAAATACTTTGCAACTAGAGCACTCATTATCAGGTATGTATACAGTTTCTATCTCATAGGGAAAAATGTTGGTACGGAGCAACACTCTGTGCGTGTTTTTGGGTGAAGTTCACACATCAAATAACCGTGGGGTTTCGAAGTAACCTCTTTATATACTTTTAAGAACTTTTTCCTTTGAAGAGGAAACATTTGAGTTGCCAATACATTAATTTGACTCATGTCTCTTCTCTGGCCAAACACAGTAAATACTGTGTGTTTTAAAGAAACACTTCGCATATGCTTGCTTTGATGAAAAATATTCTGCGTTATGAAAAACACAGAGATATTTTTAGAATGGTGAGAAATAAAGCTGTAAACGCTTCTCGCTATTTTCCAAATTCATTTGGCATTAAAATCATCTAATCATAATTTTTTTTGTGTCGCATGTATATTGTCCAACGATCTAATATCGTATATGCCTTCAATGAAATTGAATCACATCTTTATATTCTTTAAATTTTTCCTGATAAACATTATCACACATATTATTTTTACCAGGGTTTTTTTCACATTACAAATTTAGAACATTTAAAAGTATTTAATAATAAAAGGTTTTACAAGCCTGTCGGCCCAGCCCAAGACATGTAGCCGGAACTTCGGAAGTAAATTTTCTCCACATCCATACCCTTCAAGTAGATAATGAATAATGAGTTTAATTAAAGCAGTAAAGCAGTAAATCAAAACCTTTACTAATCCCTTGTTGTTAAGCAACACAGCCATTGATTTACTGTTTTACTGTTAGGTTGTAAAGTATATGTTTTTTAATAAAATTTCGTACAATTTTATTAAAATAAAAATGTTTATATAAACAATATCTGTGTGTTTTTTATTCTTACATTACAATTTAAAAACTAAAAAAGTATTAAAACAAAAATAAAATAGAAATAATAAATAAAATAAATAAACAAAATAAAAAATATAAAAGAAAACATAATGTTAATAAAATATATGAGTTAAAAAAGCAGTGAAGCAGTGAGTTAAAGCAGTAAATGCAGAGAGTTAAAGCAGTAAGAAGCAGAGTTAAAGCAGTAAAGCAGTGAGTTTAAAGCAGTAAAGCAGTAAAAGAACAAAAGCATACTAATCCTTAGGTGTAACACTCTATTGATTTACTGATTTAAAGCTTTAAGGTATGTATGGTTAATAAAATATATGATTAAAGCAGTAAAACATGTGAGTTGAAAGCAGTAAAACATGAGTTTAAGCAGTAAAACATGATTAAAAGCAGTAAGCAAGTAAAACAAAGCATACTAATCCCCTAGGTTGTTAGGTAACACTCTATTGATATTACTGATTTACTGCTTTAAAGGTTGTAATGTATATGAAGTTAAAGCAGTAAAGCAGAAAGTTAAAGCAGTAAAGCAGAAAGTTAAAGCAGTAAAGCAGTATAACAAAAGCATACTAATCCTTAGGTGTTAGGTAACACCTCTATTGATTTGCCTGATTTACAACTTTAAGGTATGTAAAAGTAATATGTTTTTTAAATAAAATTTCGTACAGTTGTAGTAAAAATGAATGACTCATAGTATATTTTGCGGTCACTGTCTCAATAGTTTACATTGATATCATATTTTTCGTTCGCGCGGTAATATTGCGCCTGCGGGCGCACAGGGCGGTTTCGCGGCGATGGTTCACCTGCGGCCCGCTGACTCCTGAAACGGTTTGCGGTCACTGTCACAAAATGTGTAACTCTTTCAGATATATTTCTGTCATGCTATAAGTGTTAGAAAAAGACTAACTAATAGTAGGAAGCATCCAAGCAACTTGTAATATACACCAATCGATTGCCTCATAATCTTATAACTGGGGTAGATACCCATAATTAGGGCTATTCGGGGCTCAGGGAGGCTAGAAAAGGCTTGAAAAAAGTGGTCAGTTGGCACTTTGTGGCACTCAGTTGGCACTATGGGGGGAACTCATTGGCACTCATTGGCACTCACTTGGCACTCATTGGCACTCATTAGCACTCACTTGCACCTTGCACTCACCTGGCACTCATTCTAATACTCATAGATACTCATAGAAACACTAATAGACACATCCTAGCTACTCCCTTACGGTGAATTAGGGAGCCATCCAAGTTGAACATCAATAAATCTGAGTCATCAAAGCTGACAACAATATAGGCACCAATCAAAGATGACACCAATCCAAAGTTGACCCGCATAAAAGTTGAGCCAATCAAAGTTGACCACAACAAAAGGTGAGGCATCAAAGCTGGGGCATTAAAGTTGAGACATCAAAGTTGGGGCATCAAAGTTGAGGCATCAAAGCTGAGGCATCAAAATTGTACCGTAGAATACAAAAGGGTTGACTGAAAAATTTGGGTTCTCAAAATTGCACCCTGGAAGACCAAAGGGTTGGTCGAAAAATTAGGTCTGCCGAAAATTAGGGATGGCCAAAATTGGGGTGGGTCAAATTGACCCATGGAAGACCAAAAGGATTGGTCGTGTGTTGTACGTGTGTGTAGTTGTAAAATGTAAGTGGCATAGTATCTATGGGTGAGTATAAGTGTCATAGTGAATGTATGTATAAGTGTAAGTGTGTGTGTGTGTGTGTGTGTGTGTGTGTGTGTGTGTGTGTGTGTTCAAGTTAGGATAGATCCATACATGCGTTCAAGTTAGGAACGAAATATGTGACGGGTGGGACACGAGTGGGCAAAAAATTAGCGTGGGCCAAAATTGACCCATGGTATATGGCAAGGTCAAGGCCGAAATATCATGGTCAAACAAGGTTAAGACATCAAAAAGGGCTAAGCCCCTAAAGGAAGGACAAAAAATTACCGTGGGCCAAAATTGACCCATGGTATCTGTCAAGCTTTGGAGAAAAGGTCAAGGACAAAAAAGGTAAAGATATCAAAAAATAGGGCTAAGCCCCTAAAGGGTGGCCAAAAATTACCGTGGGCAAAAAATGACCCATGGAAGACCAAAGGGTTGGTCGAAAAAATTAGGGTGGGTACGTACAACGGTTGCTGCGCAACCGTTTGGCGCAACCCTTCTTCGAAGGGTTGCAAAAATTAGGGTTGCCGAAAAAATTAGGGTTGCCAAAAAATTTAGGGTTGGCAAAAAATTACCGTGGCCAAAAATGACCCATGGAAGACGAAAGGGTTGGTCGAAAAAAGGTCAAGGCCAAAAAAGGTGAAGGCCAAAAAAGGTCAAGGTCAGGTAAAAATTCGAGCTCAAAAAAGGTCGCGGTCAAAAAAGGTCAGTTTTTTTTGGGTTTTTGGGTGGGTTTTTGGGTTTTTGGGGTGGGTTTTTGGTGCTCAAATATCCCTCTCCTACTACTCCCGCGCTTGAGCCTAAAGAGATGATATATTTTGTGCACATAACAGTCACACCGGTAATCCCAGACCTATCAGCCTCTGTTTAACGTGACTAACTTCATCGTCTCTAATACCAATTTTAGGATAACGATGACCTTACAAGCAACATGCATATTGGTGGAGGCAGGAACATTAGTCGATCAGTTAGATTCCTGCTAGTCTACCAGACTCAGTTTAACGAGACTATTTCCGTAGACACCATGGCTACTAGCTACTCTCTCTACGGAAAGGCTCACAGATAACCTCTGCAGATGAAGTTCCATTTTTTCTCTTCAGGTCTCTGGTTAAAATAGAAGATAGATTCATTCATAAATAGTATTAGGTCTAACTTAATTGGCATCTCATACCACTGCTACTATATATGGATGAATAACCTGAAGAAGTGAATCGCCTTAAGTATATATTTGGTAGTACGTACAATATAATGGAGGACCACATAACACTGCTACAATATATGTATTGGTTTTCTTGAAAGAATGGAGAGAATTCAATTTCAATATAGTGATATGTTACTACAATAAAGAACCTCATACCACTGTCACTGTTTTATATTAATTCAAGCTGTATTCTTCCTTGTAATTCATACTTGCTTCAAAATCTCACCAGAGTATTCAACATCAATCATCCAAACGTGCTATCGAACTTCCTTATTCAGTTTTTGATTAGCCTTCAATGAAGACCACTTCACCTACTGAGCAACTGGAACAAAAAGTGTGTTCCAGTGTTTAAATTTAACATCGATTAATACAGAAATTCGGTATATAAAATTTAATTTAGTATTAAATGTGCCCCAAGTTTCGGGGGCGAAGTAATATATAGTACTGCTAAGAAAATAATATTTGGTGTTTAAATATTATACATTTTAAAAAATTGCCCACAAAAGTAAGTTTGCCTCGAAATATATTAAAAGTCGGAAATCATAGAAAACAAAAAATCAGTGCAACTTGAGTCTGGAGAATATTTATATTTTACAGGCTTTAATCATAAAACTGTGTTATACATGAATTTTACTTTTATTATATGTTAGTATAAAGTTATTTTATTTTTATACGATGTTTTCATTAGAATATATATATATATATATATATATATATATATTATATATATATATATATTTTTTTTTTTTATATATTTTTTTTAATATTATATATTTATATAAAATTAATATATATAATAGTATATATAATATATATATAATATATATATATATATATATATATATATATATTAGTATATTGTATATAGTTTTGTTTATTTCCTTTGTTTATTATGTATCGAAGAAATGATCTCTGATTTCTCACACAGAAGTTGATTTTATTGGCAAAAAACCCGCGCTCGAAAAAAGACAACGAGTTTTTTGTACATAACAATTTTACTAAGTTTTTTTTTTACTAAAACATAATCATTGCAACGAAGATGTTGAATGAAATCCGAATCTATATCTTAATAAATAACCAAAAAAATATAAAGTTTCATTAGAGAAATAAGTTATTAAAAGAATTATAGCAACTTAAGTTGATGGTTCATTAGCCTCGATGTACCAAACAGGAAGGCTGCCAAGATATATGTACAATTTATTTTTCTTAACGTAAAAGGAGGCATTACAAGAAACTATTACCTGTGTAGTGGAAAAGGAAGAAGAAGAGATAACTCCCCAGGAAAAAAAGGAAAAAATTTTTTTTTTCCTTTTAACTAAAAGAATACCCTAGGGTAAACTGCAAAGATGCAAAGAGTCGGGGTCTCTCGGCCTCCTGGAGGACGACGGGGGGACTTCGTACCCCTCTGTCCCACCGTCGGCTCGAGCCCCCTAAATAAATAAAAAAAAATCCTACGCTGAATCTAAATATGTTATTAGCATATAAAAAAAAATCCTTTTTTTCAAACAAATTAAATACGCTGATTCCATATATCTCCTTAGTTTTCTTGTACCTATCTTAGTTTTGAAGATACTAAAATTATATATATATATATATATATATATATATATAGTATAATATGTATATTCACCTCTATATAATACTATATATATTATATATATATATTATATAATATATATTTTAATTTATATATATAATATATATATATATATATTATATAATTACTTTTAGTGAGTGAAGCTACTACTACGTATATATATACTATATATATATATATATATATATATATATATATATATATATATAATATATAAATATATATTTGTAAATAACCGCGTCCTAAATTTGTTATTTTCACCTAGATGCTCAGGACTAATGCGACTCGCACCCCTTGACAGAATAGAGGTGCATGTGTTTGACCACATATCAGGCTAAAAACAGACGAGACAAAACGAGAAACCGAGAATATTCCTAACTGTCCTAAGAAGAGACATTTACTCACGTTTCCTCCAAGCTCGCACTCGAACGTCGGCATCAAACAGGGTACCGCGCAGTGGTGAAAGTGAGATAATACACCAGACCAGGGGGTTATTATGTTATAAGTGAAATCAATACCCTGCAATCAAATTTGTATTTTGTAAAATACCCCCCTAATGTATTTTCACATGCTAATAAATAATAGCATTTCACTTATACATAATAACCCCCGGTCTATGGTATTATTATTCACCATGCGCGGTACCCTTGTTTGGCCCGACGTTCGAGTGCGAGCGGGAGGAAACGTAGTAATGCTCTTCTTGACAGTAGAAGTATTCTCGGTTTCTCTTTTGTCTCGTCGTAGCGTAAGTGGTCAAGCACACATGCACGCTCATCTGGTAAGGTCCAGGATCGTATCCTAGCATGGTGAAAATACCATTAGGGGGTATTTCACAAAGTAACAAATTTGATTGCAGGGTATTGCAATTCACTTATACATAATAACCCCCCGGTCTTGGCTATTATTATTCACCATGCGCGGTACCTGTTGGCCGAGTTGAAGTGCGAGCGGGAGGAACGTAGTAAATGCTCTTCTTG
>JABUQX010129996.1:15000-30000 GCA_015478945.1 Trachelipus rathkii
TTTTTGATCCGACCTACCGTTCCGTGTTGGCGTTAAGTAACTTTGCCATATATATATATATATATATTATATATATATATATAATATATATATATATATATATATATATATATATATATATATATATTATATATATATATATATTATATATTATATAATATAATATAAATAATATTATATATTATATATATATATATATATATATATTATATAATATATATATATATATATTATATTATATATATATCTCACAGATTATATATATATCTCTATAATAAATATAGTTATACTTATATATTTATATATATATATATATATATATATATAAATATATATATACTTTAAACTTCTATATATATATATAATATATATTATACATATATATGGTATATATAAACTATATATATATATATATATATATATATATATATATATATATATATATATATATATATTATATATATATATATAATTATCTATATTATATTATATATTTACGTATAAGTATATATAATACAAACTTATATATATTATATATATATATTATATATAATATATATATATATATATTATATATATATATATATAATCCTAAAAAAAAGTTACTTAACGCCCACACGGAACGGTAGGTCGGATCAAAAAAAAAAATTTCCACGTAACCTCTAATGATAACATAAATAGATGTTCTAGGGGTGAAATGAATTTTTTTTTGTTCCTATGTTCTGGGGGTGAAATGAGGTTAGGTCAGGTTAGGTTAAGTAAGGTTAGGTTATTTTAGCTTAGGTCAATCCTATGAAAAAAAATTTGCATTTCGTATAAAAAAAAAAGTTCAATTACCCTTCCAAATTCATTTTTTCTTTCAAGATTTCTTTTGACCGCTCGACATAAAAAAAAGTTACATATTCCAATACATATTAATACGCAGCGAAATCTAGAACCCAAAACAAGAAATAAATTTTTTTTTTATTGTTTAAATAGTTTTCATTTCGCCTTTAGAAATGTTTAATTTTAATTAAACTTTAGTTTTATATTCAGTAAATTCTTCTAATTATAGTATATTCGTGTGGGCGGTTAAGAACTTTACCATATACAATCCACAATAATATATATAATAGTTACATACATATTAATATATATATTATAATATATATAATATATATATAATATCTATATATTATATATATAATATAATATATATATATATATATATATATAAGAAGTATGTCATATTATCAATAATCATTGATATATGATCATTACTAACTAAAAAAAATTCAAATTTTCTTCTCCTTAAATATTTATAAAAGAGATCCGGTAATTCTTGCTTTTATACTTCATAAAATTTAGATCAGTTTGCATTCAATCAATTATTTTCGTTATTCAAACAATTCAGAAAGTCTATCCATCGATTTTCCTGGAAGCGGCAAAGTTTTCGTTTCTTCGCATATATATTTAGATTGGAATTTTATATCAAATTTTTTGACGTTAGACGAAAGTTGCAATTAGTTATTTTAGGTTTCATTTAAATTTCTGGGTTGTTATTTAACATGGTATTAATTTAAGATGTATATGCAATATCGGAAATATTGTATTTACTCTGAGGCAGAAAAATATCTTAATTGTTTGTGCATAGTGACAGCAAAAACTAAATCTCACATTGAAAAGTTAACTCGATTAAGATAATGTGTTTAAGTTAATGCGTTTAAGTTAATGCGTTTCAGTTAATGAGTTAAGCTAGTATTTAAGTTAATGCGTTTAAGTTAACTCATTAAGTTAATACGTTTAAGTTTATGAGTTTAATTAGTGCGTTATAACAAAATAACACATACCGCGTTATTGAAGCGTTTACTTCTAATTATAAGTGCCAATCCCACTCTCATTATTTAAATTAATTTGTTATAAAAATTTTTTTTCTTCTCATTTTATCATTATAATGGTTTATAAGGATTATAATTATAATTATAATTACCATTATGATTCCGTTTTTTCTTTCTACGGTAAAGGCAATAAGTCATGAATATTTTGACTTATGCACCATCGTGGAGCAGTTAAGTGTTGCAATCCAACGCTGAATACTTGTATGATAATATAATAATTTTGAGAAAGATCATCTCAAATTTTTTTTTTCAAGATTTAAAAGTAATTGTGTGTATTTTATTTTTTTAACTATATTTTTAAAAGTTCTTATATATTACTCTCTCTGAGTTAGAGCATGAAAAAAATAACTTGATAATTATATAGCTTATTAACAGTATTTATTAATGTACATCCATTTCAGAATTTATTTAGGTATGGATTTTCCTACATATTTTATACATTTCAATAATCATGCGTCACCTCTATATTCCTTCATCTTACTCACTGATATCTATCTATATATCTAAGTATCATCGTAAATATATTCGTCTTATATATTCCATCTCTCTCTCAATCTCGTATCTAGTATATCTACAATACTGTAGGTCCCTCCACTCTCTTGCTCTCGACTCATCTCTCTTCTCTCGTATCTCTTCTCTCTCTCTTCTCTCATCTCTCTGAGTTAAAAAATTGACATAATCTGAATAGTTATAAATATTTTATGGAAGCTATTTTAAAATTCTTTTTTCCTATAGAACGATTAATTGGAACTAAGTCGAGCCTCGACTTCTTCTAGTGGCAAATGGCCAGGTACAACACTATTCCTGAGAAATCGTTGTTTCATGCAGAAGCGTATGCGAGCATGACACACAAGAGAACTAGAAAATACAATTTTGTCTTTGGTGGTCTGTGCGTGATCCCCGAAGAAAATTGACTCCGATTAGCATAGTTTCTTGCGATCCTAATATGCTTTTTAAGATCTTTGTGTTACATTCTTTTCCTCTTTTCCACGCGCAAACATGTCATATTTGTTATGAGCAATCCTTAACGTAAGCATAAAAGTTAACCGAGAAAATAAAATCTTTATAAACTTTTGCTTTATACTTTACTAACTAATACGTTTTTCTCTCTTATTTTTTATATACTGAACATACTATTAATACATGAATATATTGTTTATAAAGAGTAATTTAAGACTATCAAAGATAGAGTAACATTTATTGATAAAATTTAATAATATTTTTTTTTAATATATATTATATAAATTTTTATATTATGTAGTGGAAAACTAACGAAGAATTAAACATCGTTCGAATTAGTGGCGTTATTAAATAAAATATATCTATATTATATATATAATTAAAATATAATATATATATATATACTTATAATATATATTATATATTAATATATATATATTATAATATTAATAATATATATATTTATATTAATATATATATATTATATTATATATATTATATATATTATATATATATTATATTTATTATTATATATTTATATATATATATATAATTAATATTATATTAATCAAGTATATTAATTATATAATAGTAAGATTGTTTTTTTTGGAGTTCACGAAACCTAAAACGCGGTTTCGTTTGTTTGTGTGTGTGTGCATGGTTAAGGTATCTTTTGTGGGTTCTCTTTATATTAATTTTTAATAAAAAAACACTAAGTTATTTAAAAAAATATAACTAATAAATGTTTATTTTTTTTGTTTTTTTTATTAATAAATTACTATATATATAATATATATCATATCTTAATTTTTATTAATTAGTTTATATATTTATAGAGTTATTTATAATTTTTAATATTCTCATATAATATAGCAGTATCCAAATATACTAAATAACTCATCTTACTTGAATAAGTCAATAATTATAATTTGACTTTATAATTATATATTAACGGATTTTATTATAATATACATATATTGTAATTAATATATATTATAATTATATTAATAGTATATATATATATATATCTATATATTATATATATATATAATTATTATATTATAATATTATATATATAATTAATTATTAATATATATATATTTAATATATATATATAATATAATATATATATTTAATATTCATATATTTATATTAATATATATATATATATATAATTAATTAATATATATATATAATATATATATATATTTTAAATATATTATAATATATAATATTAATATATTAATATATATTATATACTTACTATAATATACATAGATTATCATAAAAATAGTGAATATGGTATTAATATACATATATAATGTATATAACTAAAGGTGGTTTTGTATAGGTGTCAGGAGATAAAATAATTAGAGAATGGTTAAGGTATAAAGTGATAATTGATTATGATTTCCTGTGATAGTGAGGAATGATAAGGTATTAGTATATGTGTAAGTAATATCTATTCATTTATAACCCAAAGTAATTCATAATATTTATATTACTTAGAAGTTTTGATATGTATAGGTAGATTAGATAGGTTTAGTATAGTGATATAATAAGTAATGATTGATTTTGTGATAATGTTGGTTATGTAAAAATGAGAGATATGTTATGTGAAATGTTATATAGTATTGGTAATAATTTGTTAAAATCTAATATGATGAGTAGGGTTTATAGGAACTTAGGGATTTACTTAGGTTAATCATTATATTGTTTAATGTTAAATTTAAGTTTGAATAATGATTATATATGGGACCTATTGGATGGATTAGAGAAGTTAGTTAGTAATTATATACGGACGGGAGTGGGTATAAAATTTAATGAAGTGAGATAAGTTTTAAGTTATAGTAAACATAAGGTGAATAAGGATTATAGTAATGTAGAAAGACAGTCGACTTAACGGCCATAAAATAGCGTTGAAATGTGTGAAGATTATGGTAGGTGAATAAATTTAAAATGGAGATCAATATTGATATACGAAACGTAACAATTGTGTTAGTGACAGTGCAAAAGAACAGTACACTATATATGATGTGCTAAGATACAGATGAGATATTATAAGATGATGGAAAGTGATGATGGGTAATGGATATTTATTTGTAATTGGTTCTTATGTTGTCTTAGGGGTTAAGAAAAAATTAAGAGATAAGCTAAGATGTCGATGTCTGGAAAAGTTAGTATGATAATTTTAGCTAAATCAAGGTATAAAGGGTAGATATAGCTTGGTATTGATACTTATAAGGGGAGTAACAAAAAGTGACTGCTCTAATGAATGCATAAAATATGTTATAAGGAGCATAATAAGAATAAGATGTAAATATGAAATAAAAAGATAATTAGGAGAGGTGTCTGCAATTGATATGCGGACCATGCAAGGGAAAGGAAGCTCTTCTTGTGGAAGGAAAGCGCCGAAGTGTCAACGAATCTCACAAAATATGGGTGGACATCTCTCTTTTTCGCTTTTTGTCAAAAAGATGTATCTGTTTTGATCTGCTATGTTCAACTGAGAGAGGACATGAATGGATAAGAAATTTTACAGCGATAGATGTGTGAGTAAACAGATAATAACACTCTTTGACGAGAAAATCTGTATACAAGTCTCGAATATTCGTACGAATCAAAACAAGAAATAATTTTTTTTTATTGTTTAAATAGTTTTCATTTCGCCTTTAGAATGTTTAATTTTATTTAATTAAAATTTAGTTTATATTCATAAATTTTACGTAATGATATGTGATTTAGATTGTGTGGTGGGTTTTGGCTGTAATAAATTTATAGTATAGAAGTGAAATAGTATTTGTTGTGGTGAGTGCGTATGAGTGTATTTAAGCACAAAGTTGAGCACTGAGTTATAATAATGAGGTAAGATGTGTAGAAAAGTTGAAGAATATATGATAAATCTGCAGGTATTAATTAGATGAAATTACTGTGGTGAAGATGATTACTAATAGAATCAGGAGTGCATAAAGTTGGATGATTATGTAATTTATGGATCTTGTAAGTTTAGTGTAATATACAAAGTGTGATACGATTATATGGAGGTAGTATATATATGACTTCTATTCGAGGAGATTATGTGAGGGAGCCTAATAGTAACTTTATATATAAGCTGTAAAGTAGGAGTAAAATGAGGAACTGTATTAAGAATTATTTTAGTGTATTTAGTTTATATGCTAGATGCTGTGTATTAGGTGAAATGATTATTATGCTTATGTATGTTATTGGTAAAAGTAGATGTTGCCGGAGGTGACATGTGAGAGGACTGATTGGTATAGATAAGAAACAAGTATGCGTTTATTATAGGAAGTGTAGAGGGATGTGGTCGATCAAATCTTTACATTGAACAGAATGATAGAGAAAATGAGCAGAGAGGAAGAATAGAATTGTGTTTAAGGTTTTATAGGATAAGTTTAGTCGATACATCAAGGGTATTTGAATCATACGGATGTTAAATAGGGAAGGTCTAATAGCAGGTGTTAGTGATATCTGCATATATAGTTGTTGTGATAGGCCTTATATAAAAACTTTCACAAGAGTTGAGGTAAACATTGTAAAAAAAAAATTTTCTCAATAATAGTGGAGGTTCGTTCTTTTGTGTTAAGAAATAATTATTTAACAGATATTTTTGAAAAACTGAATATGTTGAATAAGGAGCGAGATATGTGTATAATGTCTTGTTTCTTAAGGTTACTTTATTTCAATATATGTGTTTAGTATTCTAGAGTGTGGTGCTACTATTGAACAAGATTCTAATTGTATATGTTTTCGTTATTGCGATTTAGTTACAAAACAAGGTTCACATAAGAGTATATTAGAAATGAAATGGAGATTATGTTTGACGGTCAGGAGACAGAGGTACATAGATGTGAATTGTAAGATTATAGATGGCAAAGTTTTCTTCGCGTGTTCATTCGAGTGTCGCGTATTTATATGTGTGGACGAATCTTTGTCAAGGGATTGTGTATGATTTAGTAGTATTGCGAAGATTAGATAGTATTTTGTACTTAAGACAACGACAGGCGATAGAGTGTGTTCAAAAGGATGGTGGTGTTATTTTTTGAAAGAGTTTCATCTTTAAATTTTCTGTGGAAGATTGTTATAGGTTATGGTTGTGAAAGTGATACTGGTAAAGTTCCTCATTTTAGGATTGAAGGATGTAATTTGCATATATGTGAATATTAAGATGTTAGTGTTGCTAGCTGAGGCAGAAAAATACTATTCATTGTGATACGTAGTTGTTGCTGCATAGTGATTCATAGCAATAAATCTTTAGGATATTCAACTGTGGAATGAATGAGAGAAGGGTGTTTAGCATGCTAGATTTAGTGATATAAGTAATTGTTTATAATGGTTAAAAGTTTTGTCAGGACAGTTTAAGGGTTGCTGTGTGGACGTTTCTCTAGTTGGGTTTAAGATATGAGTTAAATGGAAGTATAAGTCTTTTAGTGAGCGTATGGGTTTTACATGTCGTATGTATTGTGATACAATTGGGTGGTTAAATATGTGTATTAAAGTCGCTGATTCATAGTTTAATTAAGGAATTATATAACGTTTAAGGATTATTGGTTAAGATTTGTGTACAGTTAGATGGCCATCCGTTAGGGTGCTGCTAGGTGTACGAGAAGAAATTGATAAAATGCAGTGAATGCCAACATATTGGCGATTAGTTTGTGTGTGAAAAGCGAGTTAGGTGGTAAATTAAGTATAATGAGTATGTGAGATGGTTTGGTCATGTGGAAAGGATTGAATGATAGTCGGTTTTTACGCAGATGTATACGTGGCGCGTGTGTTGAAAACGACCGCTGGGAGATCGAAGAAAGTGGATTGAGTAGTAAACGAATGTCTGAAGGAGGAAATGTGAGTTTCTGGAAGGAGGCGGAATAGAGTGCATAATAGGAGTGAATTGCTGGGTTTTGTGAGGGGGTATGGTTGTGGCCACCTGAGTCAAGGGGATGACCCTTACACTGGACGATTTATCATAATGAGGGGTTCGTCGCAATCCCGTGGAGGCTTATAGGGTGGATTTTCTGATGCGACAAGCTTTAATTAATTGGACACAGAGGGGGGGGTGGTAAGGAATGGGCTTTCTTTTCGACTTTTGTCATATTTTACTGCTTTTCTTTTTCTGATGCTTGTAACGGACCTTACCGTACCCACCAGTCTTGGGGAGACAAAGGTAGATAAAGATATATATATCTATATATATATATTGTATATATTATTTATATAGTATATATTTAATATATATATATATATAATAGATATATATAGTATAATATTATAATTATATATATAGTGATCTATATATCAGAATTATGTGCATGTATAATGATATACTCCTAGAGCACTAATTAAACTTTATTAAGTACTAACTTAACTTTACTATATTGTATCTTTTTAACTATTGTATTTACTTTGTATTTTTAAATGCTACATACTAAAAAGACTTGATATTATGAAAATAAGTAATTTAAAAAATACAAGAAAAAACCAAAAATTTGGCCTTTGGTCTTTTTTTTTAAAAAAAACCCGGTGTTTTTTTTAAAAAAAACGAACGGTTTTTTTTTATTCCAGCTATATATATGATATATATATTATATCTATATATATATATATAAATATTAATATATATATATGTATAAGTATATAATATACTTATATTATATATATTATGTATAGTATTATATATATATATATATATACGGTATAATATATATATATCTATATATATAATTATATATATATTTATGATTATATATATATATTATATATAGATAGTATAATTTATTTCATTTTTTTACGGACCCAGGTCACAGCCAAGAGAAGCGGCACACTGGTTACACTTTTCTTGTGAAGTTTTTTCTCCTTTAATTTTAAATGTAAAAATTTAAAAGAAAATGAATATTCAGTCAAAATAAATATAAAATAAAAATGATTCCTTACATTATAAAGAGTCCTAATTACATAACAAAAATCTATATTTAAGAATATTATTCTTGAAGATAAGAGAATTTTACTTTAAACGCTAGGAGGATTCAGGGTAGATATGGAAACTTTTAGAAGGGTTATGGATGAAGTAGGAAATGCGATGGTGAATGGGGTCCAGTTGGAGACATCAATAAAGTATTGGGTGAATAGCTTGTGGATTATGGCATGGAAAATTTGCAGATGGGAGGAGAGTCCCGTGACATGTAGTGGTGTGAAGTGATCATTGCTGGGTGATACAGGGTGCAGTTCACTTTTATGCCAAGACTTCATCAGTGAGAGGAAGACCATACTTTCAGTTTTAAGATATTTCTAAGAGTTTGGCCACACTATTAACATACCAGCACTCTTGCCAATATGAACGGCAAACTGGAAAGAGCGCAGGAATACGTATAGGCAGTTGATGGGAAGTATTTAGTGTGAATGGATCAGGAGGTGATGACAGCTTGAAAAGAAGATGTAGCCATTTTGGTACTTGTCTGTCGCGATTTGTTGCCAGTTACCTACAGAGAGGGAGTCCAACCTAAGTATGATTTGTTTCTTAAAGAGTGAGCAGGCCGAAGAAATTGTTGTGGCAGCAGATGACAATTTGTTTTTAGAATAATGGGGGTGTTTAAGCGCCTGGAGGTCTAAGGAATCTAATTGCACTAAGTGGTCTTGTTAAGAATAAAATTCCGTGAAAGGGCATCATATAGCCATGATTGAAGTTGATGGGGAGGGATGAGAAAATATATTAATATAAATATATATTTTGGTTATATATAGTATATATATATATCTAATATATTATAGATAATATATATATATTAATAAGCTCATTCTATATATATTATTATTGTGTGTATATTTATATAAATACGGTATATATATATATATTATATATATATATATATATTATATTATATATATTATATATATATCTATATTATATATATATATTATATATATAAATTTTATATATTATATATATATAGTATAATTAGTATTCTATATACTAATATCTTATATTATATTAGTATATAATTATTCTTGTGTATATAGTGTAGTATAATGGTTTTCCTTTATAGATTTTCAGGTTTTGTTTTGGGTGATATTATCAGTAGGTTGGGTTTTTTCTCAATCATGGAAAGGTATTATTGTGTTTTGGTAGTTTGTATCAAAGAAATAAGAAATTATAAAAAAATAAAAAAAGAATAATTTAATACCTCCTCCTACGTATCATTGGGTATTTATGGAAATGGTATTTATTGTGTTCCTTGTTAGGTTGTAAAAGTGAGAAATTTTATTTATAAAAGATTTTCACAATCGTTGCGAGATATTTAGAAAAATGGATTTATCCTAAATTGATTAACCCCCTTAATATTTGCAATGAGTAGCAAAATTAACCGAATGAAAGCGTAAATATATTGGGAATTTATCTTGTTCTGGTGCATCAGTTTCTCATTATAATTTGCTTCCGTTTTCATGGTCCTAATTTTCACTGTGTCAAATACACATCTTCTTCCTTCTGGAGAGACTGGATCTTCTGCTTTTAACTAAAACTCCCAGGTGTCGAGTGCTTGTGGCAAACATAACTGTCCTCTATTGTTCTATTCAATTTCAGCTAAAGGGCAGATGTTACACTGTGTATTAAATAATGTTTTGTTTCTCGTTTTTCTGATGTTGAATCAGATCAATTCTTATTCTGCCATCTTTCAATCTTTCAAGTCTTCCGCAAGACCACAAATACCGCTGAACAGATTTCATTTCCTCTTTATACGTGTTTATTTTTGGGATTTTTCAGGGTTATTTATTACAAAAGAGACTCATCTTGGGATTCAACAAGATGATAGAAGTCATTTCCTCAAGGGAGAGATAATAGTGAATACACCTATACGATATTTGTTTGGTTAAAATTTTTTTAGAACTATTGCGGATATACCGGGTTTCTACTTACCATATTGGGAATAAAAAGAACTACACAAGCTTATTTTTAATTTGTGGATATCTTTTTCATGTTATACGCGTGGGTTGGGTGAGGGGCAACTTTTTAGGGGGTGATTCCGTCCACTCCTAAATAAAAAAAAATTAAAATAATAAAATTTGCGAATCATTGTAAGTAGCCACGCGGTGTACTGACAAGTTTTATTAGATCATCCTTTAATTATAGAGAGTTTTTATTATTTTTAAAAAAATATAATAAATTGGGGTATAAAATCCTTCAATAAAATTTCACTTTTGAAAAATTGTGATTTTTTTTAACTTTGTTATAAAATGAAAAATCGTGCCGATGGATTTTATTATTTTTTCAGTGTATTAATGAGTATGCTAGCTTTAAACAGGCAAGTAGAATTTTTGTTCAACATATTAGTGGCTAAATGGTAACTTGGTCCGATTCCACGCCCAGGTGGTAAAAATTGATGATGGGGTGATTTGGGCCACCATTTTTTCGTATTTTACGTATTTTTATTGACATTTTTATTATGTTATATTAATTTAAATATATAAAATTAAATTAGTAAAATTAAAATAAAAAATGAAATTTTATATAAATACGATTCAAAAAGTGTCAAAATTTTGGGGAGAGGGGTGAATCGGCCCAATTATTTTTATTTTTTTTATGTATCATTATGAATTTTTATTATTATTTAAATATGATAACATTTTAATTAAGTAAAAAATTAAAATATAAATTGATTTATAATGTAAAAGCGAATATATAAACGATGGTAGACTTCAATCAGGTGCGGCGAATGACTTTATAAAACTTTATAATTTTATTATTAAATTTTATTTATTTTTTTGTGTGCTTATTACCTACTATATGGCCTTGAATTTCAAAAAAAAAAATTCCAAAATGTGCATTAGGTTAAAGTCAGACGAAGTTATACCTAAAGTGGTCCAAGTCACCCCGCCAAATGCTATATATTTTTCTTATATTGGAAAATTGATTATCCTTAAACATAGGATTTACAATTATTAATCCTCAAGACCTATCTTAAGAATACAAAACATTATCCCTGAGAAAACTGTTTACTTTATTTAATTGGGTAAAATTTCTTTAAAAATGGGAAGAGATGGATGAATAATTGAGTGAATAAATGGTATTTGCAAATTATAATGATAGGTAGGCTATTAAATTGGTCCGGGTGCGGGGGGAAGGGGCTGCATAAAATTTCATGAAATTTGGTGTGGAATGAGATCAAGGATGGGGCCAACAGGAATGAATCAAATATCATACTAATTTATAAATTTCTTAGGGCAGTGAATGCTGGAAAAGTCTCAAAAAATCCGTCAAAAATGTTTGAAAATTTGAAATTTTTGACAGAAATGTTTAAAAACTTTCCCCAAAATTCAAAAAATCGACTTCGAACCATTATAACAATTTTCACTCATACTCGATGCAATTAATAGGTGCACCAAATTTTTTCACTCTAGACATCATATTTACCAAGATACAGAGTGGTTTTTTTTTGTGTAACAAAATGAGGTGGTTTTTTTTTATGTACTAACCGGCACTTATATATATATATAATAGTATAAATATATATATATAATATATATATATATATATATTATTATATATATATATATTATAATATATATATATATATTATATTATATACCTATATATATTATATATATATATATATATATATATATATTATCATATATATATATATTATATTATACATATATATAATATATAATATATATATATATATATATATTATATATACTATATATATATACTATATATATATATATATATAAATATATATATATATATATATTATATATATATATATATATTAGGTTATTTATATGCGCACAGACATGGTGTTGTGAGAATCTCATTTTTGTGTTGTATAAGTTGTAGATTGTGAGGGATGCACAAGTACATGAACTATTATGGCCTAAAGGAGAGGTATAGTAAAGTTACAGAGAGTTATAAATTATTATGTGTGAATATGTTCGATGTGAGAAGTTAATAGAAGAAAAAAGATTTCAATTAATCACTGAAGTATTCAAACAATTGAGTCAACAATCTACCGCTATGGTAGGGAGAGCTACATATCATCATCATTCACTTCATTTTTGACGTGTTAATTAATATATTTGACGTGAGTGGACTTGACCTGGATTACGTGACTCAACTAACACACTATTAATTTACCATCTATTATTTTCATATCATTCATTGAGAATTGGATTACAGTACTAATTGAGGTCACCATTCAACTATTAGGTAAATATTTATGTTATGTTTTATTATCATTATTAGATTATTAGATAGAGTTTAGAGTATTAGGATATTAGGGAGAGATAGTATAATACAAACTGAAAAAGTAGATAATTGATAGGATACTTGTACGAAATTTTATCAGTGCGCAACTCTGCTAATTGAAAATGGGCGGTGATGATGAGGAAACAAAGAGGGGCGAAGAATGTAGAATGACTGGCAAATGTCCGGTGTTCTCTGGAAACGAAAAAGATTACGAGAAATGGAGAAGAAAGGTGAGTGATTGGGCGGAATTAAATGAAAACGTAAAAAAAAAGGGATTGATTATAAGATTATATTTAGAGGGTGAAGCGGAGGAATTAACAAAGAATATTAGTATAGGTGAGTTATCAAAAGAGGGAGGGGTGAAGTTGATTTTATCAGCATTAGATAATAGGTATAAATTAGATAAACGTGTAGAGAGGTTTAACAGTGTTCTGAGTGTGTTAAAAATTAATAGAAGAGAGGAAGAGAGTGTGAAAGAATTTGTGATTAGATATGAAAAAGTTATGAGTGAAGCAACCTGTTTAGGGATGAGTGAGTGGGGAAAGGATGTAAAAGGTGCACATCTTTTGTATGCAGCAAGACTTAAAAAATGGGAGGAACAGATTATTATAGGTGGATGTGGGGAAAGTGAATTGGAATACGAGAATATTAGAAAGCAAATGTTAAGAATCTTTGAAGATATAAAAACTGAGAATGAGGACACAAGGGGAAGAAAGGAAAAGGAAGTAATGTGGTGTGTAAGAAACAAACAAGGTATGGATGATTTAAAGGACATAGCGTCGGGCGGGGTGACGTGAACCACTTTAGGTATAACTTGGTCTCCCGACTCTCCCCTAATCCCCTAATGCACTTTTTGGAATTTTTTTTTTTTGAAAATCAAGGCCCTATAGTCGGTCATAAGCACACAAAAAAATAATAATGTAATTCTAATAATAAAAGTTTTATTAAAGTTTTAATAAAGCTCTTCAGCTGACCGTGGAGATGGGTGAGCGGACCACCATATGAGGGGTGACTCGGACAATCTGTTTAAATTCCTTTTTTTTTTTATAAATTAATTTTATATTTTAATTTTACTTTATTATATTATTTTTATTATATAAATTTTTAATAAATAAGTAATAAAAATGTCAATATGATAATAAAATAAATAAAATAAGTGGTCGATTCCCCTCTCGAAAAAAGGCTTTAGTTTTTTGATTCGTTTTTTTTTTTTTATTAAATTTATTTTTTAAAAATTTTCACTTAATATAAGTACTTTTTATTATATTTAATTAATTTACTAATAAAATGTCAATAATTATACATAAAATACGAAAAACAATGGTGGTCCGAGTCACCCCTCCATCAATTTTTACGCGGGGTGAATCAGACCAAGTTAGGCCCCGTGATTTTTCCACTAATACTTTGGATCAAAAATTTACTTTGCTAGTTTAAAGCTAACATACTCGTGTATCCACTTTAAAAATAATTAAAATCCATCAAATTTATTTCATTTTATAAAAAAGTTAAATCACATTTTTCAAAGTGAACTATTGAAGAGACATTGTTGTACCCTATTTCTAACATTTTTTTACAAAATATAAATTTCTAGATTAAAGATGATCTACCTAAAACTTGTAGTATCCATGGATGGTGGTGTGTTAAATGAGCGAATTTTTTTTTTGTTTTTATTATTTTTTATTTTATTTTAGTGACCGAATAACCTCATAAAGAGAGCGGGCGGTACCCACTCGACGCACCAGATGGAGTGTGCAAGTGTGAAACAAGAGGAGAAAGGGACATAAAAGAAGAAAGGATAAATGTTATAAATGTGGAGGGAAAGAACACATGAGTTGGGAATGCTTAAAAAAGGGTGGTATGAGATGTTTCAAATGTATGAAGGATGGCCATATAGCGAAAGATTGTGAA
>JABUQX010129997.1:0-14950 GCA_015478945.1 Trachelipus rathkii
CAGCAAAGTTCTACTGGGCGGTGGGTCGAATTCGGCGAATACACAATGTGAGTAAACTTTCCAGTACGACTCTTAACATGTATGGATGCCATGACGCTGTGAGAATGTCTATCATCCATGCTGACATACCAGTCGGAATGGTCCGTATTGTTCACCCAGGGTGGAATGAAACGAAATTGTATGAGAGTTGTATTTGCCGAAGTTGTCCTGAGCTGTTAGCTTCGAGGTTGCATGAAAAATGACTACTGGACCATGGCACAAGAGTAACATTTTATCGTAACAGAGAAGCAGAGCTGCGGAGGATCTTCCAGTCAGATGGTTAATTCCTGTGTATTACAGTGAAGTTTGCAGGCCACTATCTTTGCTATGGGCCACTCCAACATACGCATGTAAGGTGAGTGGTGACTGTTATTGGACACTTCCAAGAGCAGTTTTATAAAGTGTGTGTTGTTACACGACGGCAACAGGTATGCTTCTCTGTTCAGTAGGGTACTCGCGTATTTTTTTTTTTAAAAACGGGGGGAAGAGAGAGGCATATGCCAAATATCAAGACACTTTTGGAGAGGCTACAATATATCAGGTACATGGATGGTAAAATATGCGTCGACCTCAAAATGGTAACATTTTGCTCCGGTCAGCAAGTAGATTTCACCAAACATATCCCTGCTTCCTGTGCTTTATTGGACAGCCGGGCGGCTAAAGGATCACTGGACCGAAAAGGGAAATGGGCCAACCGAGGGGTAAACCTTGACGTTGCACATGACAGGAACATCGTAACGGTGAACCTCACTTGTTACAGGAAGAGAAAACGTCATCTTATTCCTCCACTACACATAAAACTTGGGTTTGATGAAACAATTTGTGAGGCGCCCTGGACCCTGGTCTGAGTGCGAAAAGAAATGCTGGGATATTTGAATGATGGCCACGAATACGGACACTCCTTTTGCCGTGATTGCTGCCTTTGGCTACAGACAATGACCTGGTGTTAGAGGCAAGAGCGTGAATGCTTTTTCAGATGTTGCACAGAATTTTCTGGGGAACTGGAAAGCCGAGAACCACTAGTAACATTGTACAAGAACTGCTAGACAGTTTTCATTTGCATGGATGTAGTATAGTGTTTATTTAATATTGTTCCACTACTTACATACTTCACCTAAGAAAATTTCCGATAACCTAGGCGAACTGTTAGTGATGAGCAGAGCGTGAGACGTCTTTTACCATCTAGATTCCTGAAGACGTTACCAGTAGGTTAACAATAGTGAGGATACCATCAATACGATTGTGCCGGACTATTGTTGGATGCCTTGATGAGTGTGATATCCAGACGTCTATGCACAGTCGATTGTCTACGAAGGTAGATATGTTTTACCAATCGTAAGGTAATGTTATCATTAAAACTAAACCTTTGACCATTTTTTACATTCATTGTTGTCCCATATATATCTTTATTTTCATAGTTAGTAATTTCATAATGATTTAAGCATATATCTATATCAAAGAATTATCAATATCATTGCGATACTTGTTTTCTATCCACTTCATATATCCAAAATATATATATATATTATAGTTAATATATATAATATAACTAATTTATATACCTATATATATATAATAAAATATATATAGCTTCTATATATATTATATATATATATACTATATATATGTATATATATATAATATACTATATATAGTATTTAAATATAATATATATATATATAATTATTATATTATATTTTATATATAAATATATATATATATCTTATTTAACTAGGTACTATTATAGCTATATATATATACTATTTATATAGTCTTATTTAGTCTTATTTATGTATTTTTTTATGATTCGAGGGTCGTGGAGGTAATCCGCGTTACTTATTAATCGGCTGTACTGTACGGGTGCGTTTCGATATTGTAACGCAAGTATGTATCTCTGTGTACACGCTTCACACACGATCTCTCTCAAATGTAACGATTGTAAAGAAGGTAGATCGGCTACCTCTTTTTTATTGGTAGGAGGTGTTCTGTCACCGTTACCGTTATCCGTCTACATCCTACATCCCACTTGCCGACCCTCCACTGCTGTTAGCGACCACTCGATATTTTTTGTCTATGTACTTATGGAATGTACGAATTATATTTTAGTTTTTCTCCAGTCGTAGATCTTTTTGTAATATATGATAAGCCTTTATAATATACTACCGTACGCTGATTCGCTACTATTCATCTATTATGACTTTAGTATATGTTATAGGTGTATATTATATTATAACTTCGCACTACTTCTGCACATCTAGGTATTCTTATTTGTACTAAGTTTACATATTTGGTGTCATTATACTACTTGATATAGTAATATGATTTATTATATTTATTTTAGGTAGAATATGTTTTCCTTATTGTGTGGTTCACTTTATGGTTAGTTTATATTAGATTATCATATGGATTTTGCGGGTTATCTTTCAGTATTCAGTTAGTATTATGTATGTATAGTTTTAGACATTAATTCTATATTGTTCCTTATTATTGTCATATATTAGATCAAGGACCAGTGCCTCGTACTGTAGGATCAGTATTCCTTATTGTGATATCTGATTCGACGCTTGGTTGTCCTTTCGCTTGGTAATACTGATTTACTGAGACTAGCTGTTAACTTGACTCTACATGTAGTTTTTACGATTATGCTGCGCTTACGCTTAATTTGCGCACGTATGTGTGGGAATAGGAGGAGGATTATCCTGATCGGTAGGCTATTAGTAGTTTTTTGCCTTATTTATTTCTGGTCTTTGACAGCGTGGTTTGAGGAGAAGGACGAGTGATGGCGGGCGTGAATGGCAATGGCAGAATATGCTTCGAATGAGTAGGGTAGAATATGAGTTAGGGTAGAGTAGATATGCCAGGAGGTAGGTATATTGTGTTTGATATTATATAAAAGGGGTAGCGGTAGGGATATTCAGAAATGCACTAAGGTTAGGCTTATAATAAATTAAGGGCCGAAGATGTCCCCGTTTATACAGACTATAGAAGTCTTGTAACTTTTGGGTTCCTGATATGTCACTTTTTTTAAAATCAATGGCAAAGAGTTTACCACTTCTATCTCAGGTCCATACGTTCGCGCAACTAGGGATCACTGCCGGTGTAAGAAGGAAAAAGTAAGATCATTGTTTCATTTGGAGATGTTGGAGGAGATATGTACTGTGTTCTGATTGGAAATTTTCTTTAATGATCGATGTGGAAGTTGAGAAGAGACGGGGTGGACGGCATCATGGTTGGACAGTAATGGAGAGGAACCGTAGGAATATTGAATAAGAGATGTCTCGATCAGATTTCTGTCTGAGAGGGATTGGAAGATTCATGAATGGTTTGTTTTTCAGAGACAGTGGAACTATTCACATAGGCCTGTTCTTGCAAATTGTATTCATTATTCGATGATATAATATAGTTCACGGCTTATGCAAAGTAAAAACACAGGCAGGAAACAGCAAATAATTTAAGATTAAAACAGTAATAAAGGAATGTAATGTATACCTCTTGGAGTTGAACAATAGGTTATATCCAGATTCATATGTGAGATTGTTGATTGACTGGACCTGGTTGGTTTGATAGGGCAGAAAACCAGAAGTAAGAAGAGAAGAGCATGTGATTAAAAGTGGATCACTGATAAGGAGCATGTGCTACAAGATATAGGGAATTATTCAGATAAATAAATGCATAGACTTATGAACAAGTTGAAGGAGTTTAGGAAGATGCAGAGGTGAGATACACAGTAAGACGATGCAGGCGTAGCAGGGGAGACTTAGGTTATCAAAAGAGTGTGGGTAGGCGATTTGGAAGGATTATGAAAGACCCACATTAAGTGGTGCGTGGATCTGAAGAAGTAGAAGAAGCCAATAAATGAGGCAAAAACTGGTATTGAGGAAGGTCTGAAAAAGATAGTAACCGTTCATATTCAATTGGGCTCAAGTTATGTGGAGGCAAGACAATTGAGTGGCAGAGAGAGTGAAAAAGAAGAGTAAAAGAAGAGGCTGCAAAGAGAAAGGCGGAAGAAATGATGGAAAGTGTGAGGGCAGTAAGGAAGAAGATTTAGACTGCAAAAAACATATTGAGAGGATCAAAGAGGAAGTGTGGGCAAATCAATTCAAGTATAGGAGCAGTGATGTAGGGTATTGGTGATAATCAAGACCACACCAACATGTAGATTCTGTGAACGGAGTCACTTCAGTGAACTGCTCAATAATGGTGAATGAACAGGGCGAGGTTAGTGAGGTTCTTGGAGATAGATGATTTTGGAGGGAAGAGAAAGATGAAGGATGGGGAGGAGATTATACTATGGAACAATTAGGAGTGGCCTTCTAAAAGCCTGAATTTGAAGAAACGGTAAGGCCACCCGGGTTGAAGATTGGGATATCTCCCAGTAGAATCCCGATAAAGTGAGGAGGAGAGAATTAAGAAGAAGAAATTTTTTGAATACTGTTTATATGGGTGTGTGGAACTTCTAGAGGGAAGTACTCAGAGGGATTGGGCCGAAATTGACCAACTATATTGTGCCAATCATATGAAGTGGAAAGGAGATACAAGACACTGCAGAGAACCTAACAGAAGGAATACACATTGTTTGAACCATCGTGGCAAAACATATGAGATAGATTCTTAAGATAGAAAAGGTGACGAATAGTAGTAGAGCCCTAGACTGTTGGGAAGAACCTAGCATCGGATACATAGAAACTAGAAACAACGAACACGGATCTTCTTGTTCGCTCTGAAATTACGTTAGAAACAGTCTGGGAATTTCAATAAAAACGAGCCATATATAGCTTTCAAGATCTGAAGAAACTTTTTCGAATATCAGTGCCTAGGAGAGAGACTTGGAGAGATGGGCTGGAGAAGAGAAAATGGCAGTGGGTAGATAACGTTGAGTAGGAGCCTCTGGCAGAGTTTGTAGCCAGAAATAGCAGAATGTAGAAGTCAAGAGCCATGAATTGAGCATAAGAATTATGGTTCGAGGTGAAGAACATGGGTTAAAACAAGGAAGCTTGTTGTCACCAATTTTGTTTGTATCAAATCTGGATGTAGTGATAAAGAAAGTTGTAAGAGAAGAAATCGAGATTTGGACGGTGATAATTTGGTTTATGCATATGCCGATGACTTGACGTGCTGGAGTCGAAGAGGGAGACGGCTTTGAGAGAGGTAGTGATTTGTTTTGCTAACAAGCTGAGAGAGGTCAGCTTGACTATAAACGCAGAAAAGACGGCCACGATCACATGGTGGTCAGTAAAAAAGAAGGACAAGAAGAGAGTTGAAAGAAGAGAATTGATAAACCTAATTCGTTCATGAGATAAAAGGAATTTAGTAGACATGTAAATCTTTGGGTGATGTATTTGGAAGAGAGGAGGAGGAATGTTATACTGACGACATCATATGTACGATAATAAAAGTATGAGTGGAGGCAGTTTAGGAGCAGCTGTATCCACTAAGGAAAATAGGACAAAACTGAGTGTCCGAAGGTGAAAAGGGTGATCTCTGTGAGCCGGTGTGTGTTAACCACCTAGATTTTTACTATAGTGGAGCAGAGATCATGACATAACGACAAACAGAGGAGAGGATATAGAATAGGAAGTTGGGTTCGAATGGATTCGTAGTTTGGATTCAGCGATAAAAGGAAATAGTACTAGAGAGAACGATAGTGAATCTGAAAGAATAAGGGAGGTTAGGTTGGAGTGATGGCTATATTGAATAAGATTGATGCAGCCAAATTGAGGTGGTGGGAACACCTGGCGAGGATGACCAGCCAGGAGGAGAGTTCGAGCCAAAAGAGATGGGGCAAGTGGAGGACCGGGAAGGAAACGAGACCTAAGAGGAAGAACCTACTGGAAGAGATGGGAAAAGCTCGGTTTGGAGGACTCATTGATTAAGACAACTGGAAATATGGCCGTTGCATTAGCAAGGAGGTGCTGGAGGGAAGATGGAGTTTTGAAGATAGAGGTTACACGGATTACAGAGGAAGGATTCGCTGGTTCCCTTGCTGCCCTAGGGTATGGTAGACCCCTTGCCTGGGAAGTTAGTTGAAACCTATTAGTATATACTTACCATACTTGCGGTTTCTTTCTACAACTTATATATATCATATATATCACTATTATATGGATATACTAGTAGTTGACTATATAGTAGCACGCTAGTGAGTAGTACATATATTTTCTTTTTACGGCTTATAGTCCTATCTCTCACTGCTTTTATATTCCGGCCTCTCACCTTGGTCTAGTATACTATATACTATACACATACTCCTATACCGTACTGGGATACCAATATAATATATAAGGCTAATAGTATATGCCAGGCCCCGGTGGCATTATATCTCTTATCTACATTTACTATATATTAATCTATATTAAATTATACTATATCATATATTATCATATATCATATATATCCATATAATAATTATTATATTATATATATCTATTATTTAATAATTAAATAATATATATATATTATACTATATTCTTACTTATATATACTATATACTATTTAATTAATAGTATCATTACTATTACTAAATTAATATATATTAATATATAATATCTTTGTATATATTATAACATAATATATATTTATATTATTATCTTGTTTCATATATATTTTCATATATATACTATATTAATATATTAATTACTATTTTATACTTACTTATATATTATCATATATATCGCTATACTATAGTTATTCTATATATATCTACTATTCTAATAGCGTTTCAAAACAAAATAGCTTAGAACGCCTCCAATTTAGTAATAATAATTGATTCACATGATGCCTTAACTTGAAAACTAGTGGACTTCCTTTTGCATAGAAGAAAATTAAGTTCTTAAATATTTGATCATAAATTTATTAAGAATGGCTAGCAAAAGCTTTCGATTCTTTTTTAATTCTAGCTCCATCTCGAGGCCTGTTGCTGTATACACCCACAAACCCTAATTAGAGGATAATAATCGAAAATATAAAAATAAAAATATAAAAATTAATGAAAATTAAATTAAATAGTTTTGGTTTTTAAGTTTTTTGAAAAAGGTGAGAGACGTGTCAGTATGGTTTGTATTATGAATGGGAATCTATGTGTGATGTCTTTTTTCTTTGTATCACCCACCCTTGCGTACATTCCTGGTTCTGAATTTGTTACTCGTTCAATTACTGGATTTCAGCAAAGTTTTCTAAGTTTGTTAGATTGGTCATTGTGAATAATGGGTGCATGTGGTTAATGTTATCGACTTATGTATTACTGTGTGGATCTCCATGAAAGGCGTAAAAGGTTCAGAATTAGGGTTATCTTGGAAAGGTCATATTTATGTTGATAATTACGTTTGGGAAAATCAAGTGTTTCTCCAATGTATAGGTTGTCACAGTTGGCACAGGGAATTATTTGTAGCACCACATTGGGAAGTAAAGGAATCAGAATGAGTTCCGAGGTTCGTACTCATTCTGATTCTTTTACTTCCCAATGTGTGTACAAAATTCCCTGTGCGCAACTGTAACAACTATACATTGGAGAAACACATGATTTTTTCCCGACGCAAATTACATCAACATAAATACTAGGGAACATATACCTCTCACAGATCAACTATATATCTCGCCCTTCCACTTCAATAGATCCACACTAAGTGCACTACTAACATCTACCACATGACCCCATTTCATTCCACATTTGACGATCACATTTCTTTGATGAACTCCTTTCTGAATCCTATTTTGCCATAACAAGAGTTCAAAAGTTTAAAAAATAATACCGAGTTAAAACAGTCAACACATGACCTCCCATCATAAACAAGCGATCTGCCACTCCATACACCTTTTTTCATAAAACACCTTAATCACAAAATCTCTAATTCTGACCTTCATTGTTTTATATTTTTATTTATATTTTCATTATTCTTTAATCTAGTTCGATTATACTTACAGCCCAGTTCATGATTAGCGACAGGACCTAGAATTACATACAAAAGGATCGAAGCTTTTTGCTAGCCATTCTTAAATAAATTTATGCATAGCGGCGTAAGAAAATACAAAGTTCATCCTTATCCGGAAAAAATCGACATCTATTTCATTTGTATTAAAACCGCCTCTACATCGATACTTTTATTACCTATACTATACTATATTATACACTCATTAAACAAATGTTATCCATTATGAAGAAGGTAGATAACGCATGCGATCATAAAAAAAGGATTGTAAATATATTAGCTTTCCAAATTCAAATGACACATTAAGAAAACGGGCATTGTTATCTTTGGGGAAAGCTTTTGGCATTTATTGCGATTCTGGCTTGAGGAACTAAATTTTAAATTTAGTCAGGCTGTATAACAATTTACAGCCATTTTTCGAGTAAAATTAAACTCTTTGCTCAAGTATTTTCCATCTAACTTTTATTTAGATGAATCATCCAACTTATATTGTAGTTTCCATATTTTTTCTTCTTTCACAAACTGTTTTGTTTCAGCCCACCCAATTACATCTTTCCTTCCTGCTGTAAACGTGCTCTCGTTCTAGAAATGATGAATTTGGAGGCTGTTTGGAACCTTCTAACTTTCGTCCTATTGTTATAATCTTTGTTCGTTTTCAACAAAGTTCTTGACTCATCCTAAATCAGAAGATTTGGAAGGGTATTAATTCTTCCATTACTACCTCTGATCACCAAAACCTCTTTCATAAGTAACACCAGATGGGGGATTTTCTTTCATTTATTCTTTTTCTTTTAAGGTGAACTTTTCAGTAGTTTTAACAGATTGATTTCAAACATCTCTGGTTTGCTTTCAATCTACCCTTCTCTCTACAGCCATAACTAATCTCCATTCTGGGTATTCCTTAGACGCTATTCTGTATCTACTACTTATCCTTTTAATATATATTAATAGTAATGTCCCTCATGGTTTGGTACCTTTCAATATTATTATTATTCATAAATGATATTTTACCTATTACTTCATCACATATTTATTTATATCCTGTATGTTTCACTTGACATTAATCTTATGAACATTTTGTGAAGCAAGCTGTCAAGCAACAAAGAAATGCTTTGATTAATCTTTCTCGTTTTTCTAAATGGGTCTGAGATAACTTGGCTGCTTTCATTGCTTCACGACTCGCATCCTTCGTCTATTTTTTATACGACTATAACACCATCTAAAAACAATGCTTCTGTTAATGTTACCTCTCATGGGGGGGGAATTATGTGGGCCGCGGCTATTTTCCATATGAGCCATTGTAAGAAACATCACAAAGAGTTTTAACTTTTTGGTCTTGTAGAAGTGAACTATATAATATACATCACCTGTGACTTATGGACCAATTAATTACTAAATTATACGGGTCGGAATGTTGGGTACCCTTATTAAAACGATGAGAAGAGTAATTATATGAAAGCTGCGGATATAAATGCTATGAAGTTGTGTATTAAGTAATTAATAAGTAATGAGAGTAACGTCACTGAGGGACAGGAGTTAGAGTATGATCGTTCATTAAATAATGTTTGCTATAAAATTAATTTCACATAATTAGGAATGTATTGAAAAAACTATTACTAAACGCACCTCAAATGTTTCCATCTTTTCAGAGAATGTGAAGGACTTTATAAGATATCATATATTTAATTTAAAACTCTTAACGGAAGGGACGGAGAGGAGACCTACTTAATTTAAGGAAAGACGGTACCCTCCGTGAAACTGAGACCAGTGAGAAAAAGAAAGACCAAGAAAAATTCTGGGGCATTGGATAAGGATGCCAAGTAGGAGAATGATAGCGAAAAATGATACGATCGAGGTCGAGGATGAAAACATAAAGGAGGGGAAATGATGGAAAGGACGGCACGATTTGAAGACTCGTGGCACATATAGTGTATGTAGATGTCATTTTCATAGAGAGAGGAGCATCCAAACACTTAACAGGATCTACCTAACAAGATGGCTTGGTGAGAAGGTGAGAAATATATATATATGGAGGGTCCAGGTATATATATATCATACACCCTCTAGGACTATAATAGATTCTATTCGGCGGTAGCATTATCATAACAGTATTTCTGCAACTGTGAGTATGAGAGAAAAACGTAAATATGTTATTCATTTATAAATTGAGTATTAATAAAATATTAGTTGGCAACGTAAGAGAACTGTCATATTACTGAATCATGCTGACAAATAAAGCTATATAAAACTACATTATATATATAATAAATTTATATTATATATTCAAATACATATGTTCACATTCATTTTCAATTATCTTTATTTCAGTAAAACAGCATATTATATATATATAATATTAATATATATATATATATTATATATATATATATATATAATATATATATTATAATATATATACTTATATATATATTTATATATAACTGATGGCGAGTTCAATTTTCCTATGACTACTATTAAACCCAAACAATTCATGCTCTGAAACAGCATCATCTTCTCTTAATTTTATACTTCCAGGTCTTTTTGAGAGGTTGCTTATTGTTCTGTCCATCTTTTATCATGATTTCCCTACTTACAGTGCGTACTTGGTGTATGACTGTTTCAGGCTTCCACAATGGTCTTTCATGAAGTTGATTTATACAATCTTCCTGACTGGCGCTCTATGGTATGCTGGTTTATCAGGCTTCATATAGTTTTTACCTGATAAGCGTTCATCATTACATTCTTTGACTACTCAAATGGTGACTCCCCTATTTTAAGGAGCGCTAGCCATTAAGTATTTATATAATATAAAAATACCAACAACACAGTAGAAAGGAGGATTTTTCAACTAAATATGGAGAGCGAGCACTGGCTAATAATATTTGTAAATTAGAAGAGGTATGTGAATATTTGGTAATAAATAATATAAGAACAGGCCTGAAAACTATATAAGATATAGCGACTACAACGCGGAAGAATCCACGTGAACAATAAAGGACGAATTGCTGAATGTTTTCTGACGAAGTAATGTTGAAAAAATGCCTTTAATAGCCTGCTTAAGACGTATATAAAGGCCGAATCTTTGTCGTCAACTTAATGGACGATGGCCAATCTCTGTTTTGATCAATCCTTTTTTACCAGAACATACAAAAAAAATGTTGCATATGATGGTGGTGGATAAAATGTTGGATTATCATCCTTCACCTAAAAATGTGTTACCTCTTCGATGCAAGCTCTCATAAACACTGATATATAATGAATAGCAAAACAAGATATATATCATATTGTTCACATAATACATTTCCCTGTCATCCTTCATACACCAACGACTGACATGAAGAGGAACGGAATATATAAGAATCTTTCTCCAAGGAATCTGCAAATACCAGATCCTAGCTGTAATCGAGACTCTTATTAAAATTTACATTTCAAGATCAATTAACGCCAATCTAACAACAATTCGATTGCTTCATAGTCTACTTTTCCCAGATTGGTTATTAACAAACTTGCCAAAGTTTAAGTAAACCTATTATGGCCATCAATAAAAGAAACAACTTCAAGACAGCTAGAATAAATGATTTAAGAATATTGCAATATGAAAGTATTAGTGTCTAATATAAATTAAACTGTTGAAGTTAACGAAATGATTAGGCTTTTGAAAAAAGAACCATCGTTTCGGCAAAGCTTTCGATTCTTCCTTCAGACACGTCAAATTTTACCTTAATATAATTTTAGTTTAATATTAGCCGCGATGCCAAGTGAAAGTTTCTATTGAGATATAAATCTATTCAATACTAATAATAAACAACAATAAATATATACAGGAAATTTGATACCATGTATGTGGTCATCCTATGTGGTCGTCACCGAAAGGAAGATCTGTCCCATCAGGCCTCGTCAATTTAGTTTTTAAATATAAAACACATTGAGTGGATGGATCCTTAAGATACTGTGATCGGAAGAAATGCACGAATAATTAAACTTGATTGGCAAAAACGGAGTAAATGAAGATCACAGTGAGTGATGAATTATATGCTGATGATAATTGGTCTCGATAATACCGCATAATCTGTAGGACCCTGTGAGTAAAAAGTCCATAATTCGATTCATTGCAGAGTCCTGGTATAGAAAAGAGATAATGAAGGAAATGTAATCTTGTTAATTCCTTATATTAACAGGAATAGTTGCATGGTAAACATTTTTTAGGCTGTAGGATAGATAATCAGTAATTTAAAATCGGCGAAACATCAATCTAAATATGTCACAATTTTGATATATGAAGCATTTTTACTATCGGCATGGATTTTTTTTCGTTGAGAATGTATATTCACATTCGTCTCTATATTATATACTTTCAGCCTTAGCATAATTCGGCCTGAGTACAAATTATCGTTCTTTAGGAGCTGGTCTCTTTTAAAAGCATAATATATACATTCTAACGTCTTATGAACACTCAAACAATCGTACCTTTTAAATATTGTTACCACAATTGTATCCGCGCTGGATACTCTTAGTAGGTACTTATTATTATAAAGTTTCTACAGGCCTGATATGTATATACATCGAGCTGTAATGCGTATGCCTATACAATGATTTGCATTCCACATATCACTATCCTAAACAATTGCAGTGCGCTTCTCCTACAATAAATATTAACGGAATGAAAATCTCGATAGCAAGAGTTGTTGTGCTTAAATTTATATTATAATAATATCTTTATGGCACTAGCGCTCCTTATAATATAGGGGAGTCAACCAAACTGTGAGAGTCAAGAGATTGTAAATGGATGAAAGACGCATAACAGGAAAACTATTTGAAAGGGACCTAAGAAAGCGCAGAATGGCACTCTAAACCGCGCCTAGCGATGGTATACGTTAACCAACTCATGAAAGACACATGTGAACTGAAACCAGTCAAGCGCAGGGAAGTCCAGGTTGAAAATATCTATGAAAGTAAAAAAAAGATGTGACAGAACCAAGCAACCAAATTAGACCTTGAATTGATATGGATAATTTATAAAGGAAGATGGATAGCTGTTTCAGAGAATTGTTTGGGTATAGAGTCAAGAAAATGAACTCGCCATTACTAGTTATATTAATTATATAAAATATTACTAAATATTAATATAAGTTTTTATTTATTTCTTATGGATTTAAAATATCCTAGTAATATATTATATAATAAAATTAGGAAAATATTAAATATATATATATTATTATTTCTGGCCCATAGCTAAAAGCTATATGTAATATAAAATATATTATATTACCTATTAATTAACATTATATATACTATATTATCTCTTAATTCAATATATATATATATATATATATATTATATATATAATATAATAAGTATATTATATATAATATATTAATATTATATATATATATATATATATATTATATATATATATATATATAATATATATATATTTTTTCATCACCTTTTCAGTGAACGCTTGACACCTGCGCAGTGTATCCTGCTGTTAAAGTGTTGCTCCTCAGAACATTAGCTCACTCAAGACGTCTCCAGGTCTTATCAATAGTGCCGTTCATTTTTACCACTAAATTCTCCATATCGTTTTATTACCCCTCGACGTAATTGCTATTCTTCCACTGTACATCCTTTACCATCGTTTTCTTGGTCTATTCCCCACTGGTCTCGTTCCGATAGGTTCTCACAATTAGTAGTCTTATCGGGGAAGTATCTTAAAGATCCCTCCATTCCTCTGCTATACATGACCTATGAAACCAATCTCAGCTGTTTTCTTCAATACATTCCATTATTGGGCGGACTACCGAGCTCTTCTTCAATAATTGCGTATCACTCCTAATACTCTGTCTCCTCAGTCGTTAACTCCTTCTATATAATTATAATCTATACACTCGCATTTCCGCAGCTTAATCTATATTTTATACTTACATGCCCATCGTGTTAAGTACCATACAATTCATAGACTCACGTAATTAAATAGTAATTAATTTAAATTATGTGTTCGGTAGTTTAGTAATATTAATTAGATCACTTTTACCTCTCGGTTCCCTATCTGGCACTAAATCCTTCTCTCTGCATCATCAAATGGGAGTAGCACACATCCCACATTCTTTGAGATATTTTGTTATTTCTTTCTCTCACGCTCTGAATCTATCCATCCTTTCTAATCGAATGTTACTCCTAGATATTTGAATCTGCTGGTTTGTTTTAACTGTGTACCTTCCAACCATATCTCCGCGTGTTCTCCCGGTCTCGATATCGTCATTATCTCCGTCTTCCTCACCTGTTTATTTTCATTTCCCCACTCTATCATAACTTCATTCCAAGAAATCACAGCAGCTTGTAGTTCGTGCTGTTCCTTTGTCACAACAGCCGCGTCGTCAGCGTAAACAAAGGTGTATTTCCTTATCCTCTCTCTCACATATCCTCTTCAAGCAGTTGTTCCAGATATAAATGCAAAAAGAAAGGGGACAGCACACTGCCCTGCCTTACTCAAGTCTCCGTTTCAAACCATTTCTCCCTTTCCCCATCTCCGTTCTAACCGTGTTTATGGGGTTTTTCATACATATTCCTTATTACCCTTATAAGCTTCTTATTTATTCCATATGCAGGGTCTTCCATCACTATCCACAATATCTCTCTTTGTATTCTATCAAAAGCTTTCTCTAGATCTATAAATGCGATATATGCTACCTTATTCCATTCTATGCTCTTCTCCACTATCATTTTTTAAAGAGAATATCAAGTCAATACACTTCTATTTGGCCTGAATCCGTGTTGCTCACTCTCCAATCTTTCCCTCTAATTCTCTCCGAAGTCTTTCTCTATTATCCTCTCGTTTATTTTATAAGCACTCAACAGCAACACTATTCCTCTGTAATTTCTGGCATTCTTTCTATCTCCTTTTTTATGTATTTGGCAAATATCACAGCTTTCTCCAATCTGACGGTATGTTCTCCTCTCTCCATATACAATTTATAAGTTCTGTC
>JABUQX010129998.1:0-7500 GCA_015478945.1 Trachelipus rathkii
TGAATTAGGAAAAAGCTGTCTTATTCAATAAATATTGAATGCGGATTATTTTTTAATACAAAAAAACAGTAATTGGTGGATTTTGTTGCTCTTGATTGAGTTTTTAAAGAACAATTTATTTTACGTATCATCATTTATTATCGTCGCTGGAAAGGCAAAATGTCACAATTAACTATCACAAAAAAATATGAAAAATTATTTTAAAACAAAATTAGGAAAATGTCACACAAAATGTCAATGCCGACAAAGAAACATTATTTACTTATAAAAAAGTTTGTCACTCTATTTTATTTTCTAGTTTAAAAAAACACAAAAACTAAATTGAAAAATTCTGTTGTCTTATATTTCTAACCCTTTTAATCTTTGACAATTTTTTTCATATGTTTATAATAAGGGACATTTTTTTTTTTTTTTTTTTTTGCTTTTTTTTTTTTTTACTCAAGAATGAATTTTATCTCAAGTTGTCAGTAATTCGAGTATCGTGCGCCTATGTCTTATCACCTTCATACGCCACTTTATGAACTATAAGATCCTATAAATATGCGACCAAATACAGAATTTTGTTATTACGGAGCGTCAGACAAGCAGCCTATCATAATAGAACACAGACGCAGATAACACATACAAACAAAATAAACCAAATGCCAGATCTGGGCTAGCTTCACAATTGATTACGTCAGTCATAGCGGCTGCTAACTTAGTATGCCAGTAAGAGGGCTCCTTTTTATAATATAATGAGGTATTAATGACGTGATGCAAAACTTCAATAACGATGCACAAGCGTCAGTGCTACACCTCTATGATAATGCTTCACCATTAGCATGCGAAAGAAATTTAAAAATAATGGATTTAATTAACCAACAAACAAAAATAAAATAACATTATTTTGTCTCTTAATTTGCTGATAAGAAGATAAGTAAAAAAAATATTTCTGGAATCTGCAACGTAGTAAGTTTATCAACAAGGTTATATAAAACGCTGACCTTGATTGAATATTCGCCTGATGTTTCGTGCGAATCTTGTTTGAATGACTTAAGTACACGCTATGCACACCACAGCCTCTGTCTTGAAGAATGTATACTCGTGGTAGAGCAGAGCAACTAAACATTGTTCATTAACGTTAAAGACCGTAAAAGTACTGCAATTTGAACAAATCCAAACGCTATTAAAGAGTTTTTCCTACGTCAAATTTTAGGAGAGGAGAGAGAGAGAGAAGAGAGATCAGAGGAGAGACCGCGATTAATGGAAAGAAGGGTCTCGAGAGGAGAGAGAGAGAGAGGAGAGAGAGAGAGAGAGAGAGAGAGAGAGAGAGAGAATCGATTCATGGGTGCTCAACTTGTTTTGAGAAGATATTCTTTTAACAATAAGGAACATTTGAAGACCGAACTATTCTCAGAACTTCAGAAGATATATTAAAGTAGTGCAGCTCTCTCAACTCTACTATAAAAAGATATAAAATCCTTTCATCCCTACTTTAACCCATTATCCAACTCGCTTCAGTGATGCCACTTAATATTCAGTAAGTGTTCAAAGTTCAAAATGATTTAATACCTTAAATATTATTTTGTTTAATAAGTATTCGGTAATAGTTATTGAATCATGTTTTAAATGAAATTTAAATACTCTTAGCTACTCACTAAATCAAAATGAATCTCAAATCCAAACAAATTTTCAACAAAATTGTGTCTGTCTCAAGAAATCCTAAAGCTTTTTATTTTTGAGTTATTATTAAAAGTGCTGACTCAGTATAAAGGTAGAGTAGAACACGGGGTATTATTGACACACCACGGGCTATAGGCGAGCCACTGAAAATTAGGATGAGGTGATACGCGCACAAAGTTAGAACAAGATATTATAACTCATATTCACTATTTCCAAAAAAATGACTCTTTTTGTGTGGTGAAAAGTGATATTTATTTTTCTTTACTTATCCCATCAACCATCAAATTTTCGAAGCTTATAAAGTCGGGTATAGTGGGTCTCTTTTTACTTAGATAATTTTTTGTATACTCAAAGAAAAATTAATAAATTCTCACAAACACTCTCTCGACGCTACATATGACTCTGAAATTTCACTCAGAACTCGCATGAGACGAAAAAAAGTTATCGCAATTTTTCAGTTTTAAAAAAACCAAAAAAAGTGGATTTAGAATTGACATTGCAAAGCACAAACTTTAAAAAATCCAAAAAACTATTTCGTGCAATTTTGTAGGTAATGGACCCATCTAATGGCGATATTTAAAGTTTGAAGTATTTTCGAAAATGTAGAAGTTAAAGCCCAAAAATGTCAAATACATAGTGTTTTCATTTCCTCCCCGGTTGGAGAATGAATATTCGCAAAGAATGAAATACAGACACAAGACAAACAACACCGAAACGACGTTCAAGAGATTCACGAAAAAAGCTAACAGTTTGCTTTCTTTTCAATCAAAATTATCCGAAAATAAAGCATTTTTAGGGGGCTGGGGTGAAAATTGGGCTCAACCCGAAACAAATATTTATGATAATTTATTTATTGAAGTTTTATATATATATTTATATATATAATACGTTTGTTTTAATATAGTACCTATATATATATTAAAATTAGTATGTATTATACTCAATAGTATATATAGATAATAATATATATCATAAATATATATATATATTCTTAAAATCAATAATCCAGCTCGGTATTATGTATACTATATATAATCATTTTTTATAATACACTATATATTAATATAAACTCACATAATATATCATACAGCTTAAGTATAATTAGTATATAGAATATTTATCAATATAATATAAGTAATATAGACTGAACTATACTTATAATGAGTATATATAAACATTATATACTATAAAATATATCACCTATATATTTTTCTGGACTAACTTAATATTATATATTCCGTAATTACTTGTAATATATAAGTAATAAGTAAGTATATAATCAAAGTATTTCATCCTATCATCACTTATATTATAAGCTCTCAGTACATTATAATTATTGCTACATATCTATATACTCTCAACTTGGTAAAACATATTATTCAGAAGAGTGACGCTACTGGCTGCAGGGAACCTTCGTCTCCTAAGTATTTAATCCTTTGCGCTCAAGTGCTCCAGTCACGTAAAAGTATTGAAATTCATAGAAACCGATCTGACATTTTTTGCACATTTAACTGGTTACGATAATATTGGTTCTTTAATATTATTTGCCGAAAAGCTCTCGGATATCAATATAAATCGTAAATTTTACATATATAATCATAAATTCGATATACCAGACAACTTGTGAGGTCACTAAATCAAGAGGAAGACGAATCTCGTGTTATAATCTTAGAAATAACCGTTTGTTCTTTTATACACAATTAATATAATTGGACGCCTATCGTTCCTCGAATAGTAGGAATATGTGCAAGGAATATTTCGCATGTGTGTGTTTGCTCTTACGATACATATAATGTTTATAAATACTAGTTTATAAATCATATGTTTTAATATAACATAACATAATAAATAATAAATTTCTTAAAAGAATTTCATGACGCAGTATAAATGTGCGAGTTTTTGTAAATAAGCTTAATTAAGTAGAAGAAAAATTATTAATAAGCGTGAAGAATATTTTTAAGTTAGGTTTCGTGAATCTATCATTACACTGATAAATATATAGACATAAATTTAATGTTGAGTGAAACGAAGTATATACATATTAATAATATATAATCAGCGTCCTCTACAGATATTTATATATTAATAACTATATATAATACCATATTAATATCTCAACGCTATAATTAAATATTTGAACACAAACAAATATGAAATATAAATGAATGTTAACAACCATAAAAAAGAATGATAAAGATATGTCAATGAACTGAAGCTTTATGAAATAAACTAGCTCTATTATTTGGTATCTAATATAGATGAAAATATTAAATGACCTTCATTAACTATGCCTTACTCTACTATTAGTATCGACATTACTAAAGGCAAGTATTATTGTAATATAATTTTCGAACAAGTTTATCATAGACCTGTCACTTTGCTGTTGCAGTTGAACAAATAACTTCAATTCCGAACATACTATTAAGACAGAGATGATGACGGACGCACGAGCAGAGAAAGCACTAGTAGTATAAAGGTTATATAAAAAACGAAGATAGAGTAGCCAGATAGACTACATAACAGTATTAAAATCTGAAGAATTAATTATACTATTCACAGTCCAGTTATAAGTGATGAAGAAAAACACACTCGCATTACCAAAAGATGTAGTGCTAATGATATTACTTTATAATCATAAAGTAAATAAATATCCAGACTAAGATACCAACTAGATAAAATGATGATACTATCAGTTGGTAGAAAGTTTAATTTAAAATTAGTTTATTTCTACACATGCTTTAAGATAATAAACTTGCAAGAAAATATCTGGTCTGTCCTCTAACTAGTGTTACAAGTGAGAGAGTATTATTATAAGTCATGCTGATGCTAATATAGATGATTAGGATAGAAACTGACTCTCTCAGATATAGAAAAGTAGACATGAACATCATGGAGATTTGATCTAGTCTCCTCCTCTCCACGAGAGATCAGTTAACTCTATATTGTTTGTACATACGTCTATAGCATAGTGGTCTGTAAGATAGATAGATTAATACCTCAATCATTTCTGTATTAATATCCATAGAGATATACGTGTGGATTATGGGTTCGCGGTGCGAGAAACGTAAGGCTGAGGATGATGCTGTGCCTGGTAGGTGGTGCCTTGACATATGTTGATCACCCACGCGTCCGCTGGACCCAGGGAGATATAAGAGCTCATTGATTCTCACTATGAGCTGCTACCATACACCTCGCATTTCACCTCCTTTGAGGTTATTCTATCTTATCTTTTGCCTATATACTTAATGACCTAGCTATTTTATGTACGCTCTCAAATAATCGGTATACTAGTGGTTGATATGGAGCGATCCTATTTTCATTCTTTTTCTTGTATAATAGTTAGTAGGTTACCTCTACAGTAGGAGTTCTGTCTATTCTCTATATCTACTTATTATTCTCATATTTTGTCAATTATATGAGATACTTTACCTCCTATCTAAACTCTAATCTACACTTACTATATATGCCGATTGAACCTCGACTCCTTACATCTATCTTACAATCATCATTTCAAGTTCTGATCTTACTATTTTAAAAATTCTAGAAATTGTCCTCTCGTCTTAATTCCATTTTCACGTGAGATTACTTATATCATCTATATAGCTATCTGGATATAGTAATTATTTCCGTTTGGGGTGTTACTTCAACCTATTATGTGATATATTTAACTTCTTTAAAAACTTCAACTTCTACAAATTTCTCACTCTCTAAAACACCATATATCTTCTTATTCGAATATACGGTTTCTCTCGCTACTGATTTTAGATTTACTAAAAACCTTAGGTGATAAATAAGAACATATAACACAAATAAAAATGTCATTGGATAAAATACTTCAGCATCAAACATCGGTATGCTTATTAAGGAGCGGTCCCTAACACAAGATGAAACCTCACATGAAGCTCTCGTGTTATAAGGACTGCGAGAATTCTTTTCTCTCTCTCTTACTCAGTTACTCCGCTATAACAAGGTCTCATCCACCTTGTATGGAGTCTGTTCTCATATCTGGGGGGGCTCTGTTTCACCGCTTTGGCAGGGTCGAGTCAAACGACCAGCAAGGTTATCAAACTGTTCTGTTCTTTCAAGCTTCACTCTAGAGCTCCTTATGTTTATGCGGCGTCGTGATGTTAGGATAATGCAGACTATCTCCTCGTCTTATTTCACTCAGGGTACGCCGATGCGATAAAAGATGACATCTGCTGCATCACTGAAATTAAATATATTAAGTATATAATATATTATATATATAATAGTGAGAGCAGTACGGCAGTGTGTATTTACTAGAGGGAACTTACCAACTCAGCTACCTACTCCAACCTTTCGACGCCACCTACTTCAGATAGAAAGGGGTGTGTGTTGCTGCAAACGAAGTTATTTGTGTGTATGATATTAGTAGGTAACTCCAGGTGATAGTTCAGATTGACGGTATGCTCATATCCTTCTATTCCTCATGCCAATAATTTGTTCTGAGGATTTCTATCCAATCTCCTGTATTTCTCTGCTGAAATTTAATTATTCACTCCTCTATCAACTTTAATAGCACTGCTACTGTGCTCATCTTGTCCGTAAATTTACGTCTAGTGGAATGATACATTTTATTTGCGTACACCTAATAACTGTCTCCTTTTTCCTGATATATGTGTAAGTTTCTTCTGTCTTCTCGATAAAAGATGTGTGGTGAGTTCATACACCTGTGTGCCACATAATTTTATGAAGTGAGGAGGCTTTGTGGAATAATCCTCAATCTCAAAAAATAGACAAAATAAGAATATAGGTTTATATTATTAATCTTATTATTAACGTTTGCCATGACAACGCAGCTCAGTTTTGAAAGCATATTAGAATAATTAAATGCTTTCTTGTGAGGCTATGATAATAATAGAAAAAAACCACTATAAATAAATAAGCAACAAATCAATATTCTCTATTCTTAAGATCCTTATGAAAATAAAATTAGAATTATGTTTCACAAGACTATAATAAATAGGATCCTAATGTAAAATTAGAGTTCACTATTATAATAATCATTTTTATATATCACATATATTATAATAGTTAATTAAAATAGTAAAATATATTGAATTTATTTAAATTATTACATTCAGTTGCTGTTATATTTTATAAGTTTATAGAGGAGGCCCGAGCTACTCTACTGTGCTTATTACCCATCCTCGATAAACAGAGCAGCACGCCGATAAAATAATAATTACTGGGTTACTGAGCGCCACTCAATTATAGTTAATTATCATATATAATATATAAGAGTATATAGTATATATATATATATATATATATATATATATATATTTTTATTACAAATTAAAAGATAAACTACGTAACATATATTTCACAACCTATATATTAATATATAATTATTAATTATTAATATATATATTAAATATTATTATATATATATATAATATATTATATTACTATAATTTTTTAAGCAATAATAATGTATAATTTAAAATAAAGGATAAGATATATAAAGAAAATATTGCCATTTTAAATATATATATAATGTTATATAAATATAGACAATCGCTACTCCTCTATTTATATTATAATGGTTACTATATAGTGAGTTAACAGCATAAATGAATTATGAAACCTTCAGTAAAATAAGATAGGTTAAGATAAGTATATAATAAGATTAATAGGTATATAGTAATCTATATATATCTATATATAGTATAATATATATTAATATAATATATTATAACTTTACCAATTATCTATACATCTAAAAATTACTCAAACATATTTTAAATACATGTTATAATACACAAAACCAGAGATATATATTATATTAACTATAAGATATATATATATATATTA